>JAECUM010005654.1:0-82197 GCA_016617855.1 Megalonaias nervosa
CATACTGTTGGATATTTTAAATCTGGGAAAAGTGTTATATGCGAGTTACGAAAATAGGCAGAAGGCTGAGTAAGTGACCACAAAATGCAACAATCAATTCACAGATCTTTTATCTACACCGGCAGTGCTAAAAAAAAATTTGATAGCCCAACACCCAGGGGCCCATCTAATTTTACTTTAGGCCCATCCTGTATTCAAAGTGAGATGCCCATCCGGCTTGTCAAAAAAAAAATTGTTTGCCCGAGGAGGCTTTGATCACGCTGATGAAATGAGAAAATGTATTTTCAAGATGTTGACATACATGCCTTAACATGGCACAATCTAATTAAAATTATCACTGTCCTTGATGAAACTGAGATCAAATGGAAGCCTTGCTAAAAATAAGATTCTAAAACCCTGACATGGTCGTGTTTTGAGAAAACACAATTTTCAGTAATCTTAAAAGAAAATTTGAAATTTTTTTTTTTTAAAAAACCATTGCAGTCTATGCCTGTTACATGTAGTATGTATAAACAGTAATCTGCAATAATTGGAACTGATATAAAACTATCCCTTAGGCAATTTAAATAGCAGCGATTAAAAGAAAAGAGGTCAGATATAAAATCAAAGTTTCCCATTAACTGGCTGACAATAGAAATTGGGGGGAGGCAACTATTGACCCCACCCCCTTGCCCCAATGTGCGAGCACCCATGGGACGCGCCATTTCTCCCTGTGTTTAAATGTTTAAATTACTTAACGATTTCTGCTTTGCAGAGTTATTTGTGAGTTTTTTTGAGAAAAACTAATGGCTTAAGTTACAACCGATGAAAACCGTTCTCAAGCCTTTTACACCTCCCCGGTAATGGATATTGTTTGACACACAAGTTCGTCCCCGTTCTCAGGCCTGGCCCTAGGATGTGCTGGGTACAAGGCAGCAAGCGATGAGCGCAGGGCCCCAAGCAAAAAACCTGCATTGCGGAGAAGCGCGGGGCCAAAGGCGGTTGCCTCGTTCACCTTGCCCTAGGGCCGGGCCTGCCTGTTCTAGTCTCTTCGCCCAGAATTCAGTATTATCTCTCAGTGTTTAAGTGTTGGATGTATATTTTCAAGATATTAGTCCTTAGGTTTGTGTGTGTGTGTTTGTGTGTGTGTGTGTGTTTGTGTGTGTTTGTGTGTGTGTTGGGGGTAGGTAATGAATGTCATTTACATATGATACAATTGAATCTCATCCTTCTTAAATGAATTTATTGCATTGTGGTAAATTTTTACTTTTTACATTGGGCACCATCACTTAATCCTTATCACATTTTTGCACAGCACACAATGTATAAGTATTTATTTATAAGCACCTTCTTACTGTTGTACTTTTCTGCTTTCAGGTCTTAAACACATTGTTAACACACAATTCAACAGATATAGTTATGAGCTCATCTCAGAAGTAGATTCAACTTTTGAATGTGCAACCCAAATCTGGACTCCTCCTTGCTCACTGTGTTTCTGTTTGTATTCGAGGACTGGCTAGTATTGCATCACGGGACCATGTGATCTGTTGTCTCATCAAAACTCTGCAATTTACGGAATCATGGTATCTTCTGCACAATATAATCATTACCTGCCTAAGATATTTAATTTATAAACATTACAGTTGAATTAAAATTTGTAGAGAATTACATACATAAAAGGAAAACTTTTATTTCTGGTCTCCTTTAAGTTCTTGTTGAATAAGACTGAATAAGATTTTTTGTCTGGAAAGGTGTCAATACACTTGGAAAATGTTCCTAAAATGGAACAAACATTAATCAATAAAGCATAATCTAATAGAAAAATAACATGGCAGACAGCCATCACCTTTAAAACTTCTTTACAAGTCAGTAATCATAATCCTTACAATAACACAGAAAAGTGTTGTCAGAATTAATAGGCATCCAATTAAACAAGCAAAACTGGAGAGATTGACTTCAATTCTAAAAATGTATACCTAAAGGGAAATTTATATCAATTACATGCACGAGTCAACGTGCATTTTCATCTCCAAGGGTACTACAGTGAAAAGTATGGGGGGAAAAAAACAGTTATTCACTGAACAAAATAACAGTTGAATGAGTATTTAGCTAGAGTACTGTGAGCTGCATATTATACTCACACCCAATGTTTATTAGTCCACTATGTTCATAACTGAAATTGTGTATGGAGAAACCATGTCTTTTCTCAGACACAATGACCTTGACCTTCAACCTTGCAACTCCAAAATGAATAGGCTTTTTCCTTACTACAAGTGCATGCAATCAACAAAGTTTGACCCAGTTCTGTGCAGTAGATTTAATATCATTCTGCAGAAACTTTTATTCTTCTTTCAGTTAGTGACCATTACCTTTGACATTTAAACTCCAAAATTTATAGGGTTCTTCCTTACTTTAATAAAAAAAATGGCGTTAAACCCTATAACAACAACAACAACAACTACCTTAATAAAAGTATCATCCACAAAGTTTGGAAACTGTTTATTGTGACTAACCAGAGTTATCATGCAGAAATCATTTTCTTCTTCTAGTCTGTGATCTTAAGCTTGTAGATTTTATATATTGAATTTAACATAGTTCTTCCATGCAGAAGTTGCATGCCATCAACAAAGTTTGGTAACTGTAGACCTCTTAGTCTTAATGGTTGAGAGCTCGAGATATTGTGCAGAAATGAAACTGGCTAACAGATGGAGGGATAGATGGATGCATGGGCATGACAACAAAATAAACTCTGCTTTATGACAGGTCTGTAAAAATTCATTGATTTACTCAGCTTAAAAACTCCTTATCAAATGCACACAGAAAAGTTAAGTTGCTGTAAGGATGCTGTGATATTCATTTAGAGCATATCAGTTTTCTACAAGTGAAAAGCTGGGTAACCAATCAATGGCAGGCCACAGACCGTTAAAGATATCAAAAGGTCTTGTCAGCCTTTTGCTGGCCACTTTTTCTCACAGGACTATAGCTATGATTAATAAAAAAATTTTAAGACTCGTTCTTTTCATTATTCAACATGAAACAAAGTCCAAACCAGGTCATTTGAGTTCAATTCCCCCATCCCCAGTTAGCAAGGCAAATATACACCTAGGTAGAAAGTGGTCATGCTGATGTCATTATAAAATGAACTTAGTCATTCTGAGCTGCACAGAAATAAATTATTTAACAAAGGCTAACTACTTTAAACAGGAGTTAATCTCCCTCAATTAAGCATTAAGGTTAAACTCTAACAGTCAAGTCCAGATTCTGACTTTGACACAACTCTTCTCCTGATCAGCTGCCAACCATAGGGTCTTCCAACCACAATAGTTTACAACATGGGGGGGGGAGACAATTCCAGGGCAGATGCTGGTGTGGCATAGACCCTGAAGGGGTCAAGGGAACCAAGTCCAATCAAACTGTTCCAGTTTCTTCTCAGGATCTGCAATTTCTGGTAGGGACCTATGCTGCACCAAGCAAGAATGAAATATATGCCCAATCCGCTAAGTGATTCTTTCATTTCATATTTCGCAATTATAGAAATCCATGATAAAATCAACCCTCTTTATTTGATGCAATTTTGTGAATTAGTGGATATTTCAAGAGAAACAACTTTGACAATTCACTACAGCATAAAATAAAAAAGGAAAACGGCTGGTTCTCAGTGAAAAAAGGATATATTTCATCTTATTTTCACCCCCACAATGAAATATGTTAGTTGCTCAATACAAGCAGATATCTTCTTTTTATTCTTTCCTTGATATGTTACAGTTCAAGACTAAATTTAACACTAAAAAGGCCTTTTCTCATTAAGCCTTTGGTCCAATTGTTTTCAGTAATTATTTCCAGCCATTAGGAACCTAACATAACACAGAATTGGCATACATAAAAAGACCTGTCCCAATATATTCCTAGTAACTCTATATCCCTATTTCCATTAATTAGCTGGCACTTGGAATATTCTCAGCTAAGCAAAATCCCCCTCCCTTTGAACACTGGGCCATGAGGAAGTAAAAGTAAATCTGATATGCCCCAAAGGAAATGTTCACTATACTTTTTGATAAAAACCAGATGGCCAGATTGTCTGGCTTTTATTAAAGATATCTCCCTTCCACCTCCTCCTCCTCTCTCTCTCTCTCTCTCTGAGTTTTTTTTTGATTCTTCAACAGAATTAGGTCTTTGAGATAAATCAGAGTTTTGAAATATATACTCATTTTATATGCAGGTAGAAAAAAATACATCAGAATGATACAAGATAATTTGACACCTTTAAAATATCAAGATGAATACTGGCCTCCAATTTAAACTCTGCTGGAGTCTATATTTCCTTCTTAAAATGCAACATGATGCACATATCCATATACCTGCCAATTTATAATCCATTCTCTGAAAAAGCCACAGAAAAAGCACAGGGGAATGAAAATGAAAAGCTGTCTACTGGTACATTTGAAGATCAATACTTTCTCTTTCATAAAAATATTATAAGCTCAAGTGGGTATTGTCCTTTTTTAGGATACAGATTTTTGTGGTGTTTTTTTTTGTACCTAATGACAGTTTAACTGATATTCAATTTTATGGATTTGAGAAGGGGTTAAAATGTATTTACAAAAGGATAAATGTAAAATTAAATTTGTTGTAAAAAAAAAAATGACCCTATGAATGAGACAAATACTTTCCAGTAAGCTACATATATAAAAACTGGACTGTTTGCAAAACATGTGTCATTCTGTATTTGTCAGTGGGGAAATGGCCTTTACAGCCTGCAGTATTTACTTTGCCATTATGTTTTATCTGCTGCTTGGAACTGTCAGTGTATACTGAAATTTGCTGTTTGTGTTTTAAATCTATACTTTATGATTTAATAAACTAAATTTATCAAATTTAAGTATTAAATTGCATCCTATCTGTATTCAATTAATTTACTTACTTTTCAGCATCACAAAGTATCATTTCAGCATTTAAAGCCTCTTGCAAACAACATTTATTAACGCATGTGAATGATTTGGATTTTAACGTAGCTTTAACAATTTTTCATTCATGTCGCTACCATGTCTGCAGTGCAGCAGTTTATAGTGATGTCAAGCTCTGGGGCATCATGCCGCAGACATATAGCATAATGTCCCACCCAGTCACTTTATTCTGACACCAGGCCAACCAGTCCTAACACTAGCCTCTTAATGCTGAGCGCCTAGCAACACAGCTGTTAGTACCCTTTTTATAAGTCTTTGCTATGACTTGATCGGGGTTCGAACCCGCAACCTTCTGCATCTGGGGCAGATGTTCTAACAACTAGGCCACCAGAGCAGTCTTTATCAACTAGTTATACAAACACAAAAAAACCCCATTAAAATGTTCACTGAGATCCCAATCATATATGCATCTGTCAATCAAGGGATAAATTAAATATGCTAAAATTCCTGCAAATTATCAATAGTACAAATCTTTATTTTCGAAGACCATGTAAAAATATTGTCATACTTACGCCAGAAATTTTGGTTGGTAAATACATCCCAATGGGTCGGTAAAAAGGATAATACATCCTTCTGTACCACTCAGACTGTCTATCCACCATTGGAATTCCCTGTCCGTTCACAAGCTTACAAGTATCACATCAAAGGAATTCCTATTTGTTCACTGGTCTTTAAATTACTAATTCACAAAGATTATTCAACTTGAAATTATTGTTTCCTTTTTCGCAGGAAATATAATCAAATAATACTTATTTTAATTTCCTCAAAATTAAAGTTTCATGACTTTGCATTGAGAATTCTTCCAAAATTGGTGAATGCTCCAAGAAGAATCTTGTGAAGCAGTAATTCTGTTCAATCTTGAATTGGCTGTGTTTGGCTTCAATAGGTTGTGCTGTACTTTGATATAAGATTTTACGAATCACCATGGACATCGATGAGTCTTATATACAAATTTTCCCTAAAATAGGCTAGGAATCACCCTCATTCCTAGTCACTTCTGATTTCAAAATGCCTCCAGTAAAAAAAAAAAAAAAATCACACCACGGATCTTCAGTATATCTTGTAGGCAAAAATGATCCAGAATGTTATATAGATCTAAGAACTTTGTTAAAACTCCTATTTAAGAAAAGTTCAGTTTCTGACACATGAAGATCTTTTTCTGGAATCCTGTAGCAGATACACAGTCAAAATACTACTAAGCTCCTTTTTGTATCAATACTTCTTGATTATGCTAATGTTAACCAAGTCCAAGAGCTACTGGAATCATACTGGACTGAAACAGACCAGGTAACAAGTTCACAAAGTATTCAAGATGGGATCAAATTTTATCCTTAATGGATTAGATGTGTAATTTAATAACATCCCAAAATGAAATCCAGTACAGCTTGTCCAGTGTTAATTTCACGTCATATCACCCAACAATGGCCTAAAACATGGTTGATTTAACTCTTTTGTAAAATACTTTCAAGAGAAAGAGTTACAAAAATTTGTCACATGTGAAAAATAATATACTCATTAGAACAGAAATTCCAATTCAACTTGTTATAGTTACTCCACAATATAAACCAATCACAAAACCTGAGTGACTATTGACACTCAATTATGCAAACAATGAAGTCACCCTGACAGAAACTTCCAATAATTTTTATTTGGTGTATATCATGAATTCAGTACTAGGTTTAGAGCAGACACACCACTGATTCCAATCCAAGTTCAAAAGCTGCCTAAAAAATGGCAAAGAAAATTGAAGGAATCCAGTCAACAAAATTTCTTAAAAAGTGTCAAGTTCTTATACAAGCTGTTACATCTGCACCTGAGCTGAAATAACATTTGAACTGTCTTCTGGCCCTTCAATATTTAGTATACAGTCCATTAAAATGTGCACCAGATGACCATTTGTGTGCAGATTCATCAAAGTTGTGTATTGGCTACTACAACTAATCCAAACACATGAAAAAAGTCACAACATGGGCAGGCTGTTCTCATGGCAAGTGGGATGCTGGGAATTTGGCCAGGTGCTATAATAATGCTAGATGTTCTCTTGTGGTACAATACTATCCCACCTGGACAACTACATACCTCACAGACTACCAACTTTCCAGCTTACAGCTGGTCTAGCTATCTACCTTCAAACTGGTAAATTCCTCTTCCTGGAGTAAAACCCAGTTGGTTGCTGATGTAACATGAATTAAAAGCCTGCTGCATGAATAGCAAGGAACCAGTTGAAATTCAAACTACAACCAGTCTATTAATCATTGAGATTCACTGTTCTCTGATGTATTCCACATGGAGCCTTAATGTATCACACCTGCTTCAATTCATTGGCCCAATGTGTAAACCAGTCAAAACAAGCAAGTGGAAGAGTTTGCCATGAAGAGGAAGGGGATGGGTAATCTGTTGAATATTCATAATAAATAATAAACATAGACTAAGGGAAGCCAAGTAACCAAGTCCATTTCAAGCATCTCATTACCTCTTGGTAAAACATCTCTCCCCCTGCATTCTGCATGTATACCATATTATTTCACTTACTCTGCAATCAATTTTTAAAACTCTACCAGGGAATTCAAAATTTATGCCCAAGATTATTAAGTAACACTAACCTCCTATAAACTCCCAATTTTGTAATGCTGTGAAATCAAACTTGGACTGTAGAATTTAATCTCTATAAACTTTTGTATATAATTAACATCATACAATTTTTAGGGAAAAACAGCTTACAATACAATGTTTTTCAAAACTGAATTTTTGAAATTACTTTTCAGATATATTTAGTATACATGTTAATGAGAACTGTGTTCCACAAAATTTTGATGTGGCAAGTATACTGGCTTTATTCAAACAGATGACAGTTAAATGTACTCAAAACACAATACCAATGTACTCAAAACACAAAAAAATTGTACTGATTTGTGGAGAAATACACCAAACATGTCCTAAGCATGTTATGTAAAAATGAATTCCATGCATGTGTTAAAACTTGAAATTTTTGTCCATTCAGGATTCATAATAACTTTCTTCAAGCTGTATCATAACAAAAGATTTATTTTTAATGCCACATGCATCAGTACAAAAAAAATGTAATTACTTTTGATTAGCAATAAATCAGCCAGAATCAATATCCTTTTCCATTTGAACATAAAACACTCAGTATCATCTTGTGGCATAAAAAGTGTCATTTCCTTATTACATACCAACTTGGTGGCAATTACATAAACCCAGAAGCCATCATAAAAGTCATTTTCTGACCCCAAAGTGTGACACATGACCCATATCTGGGAGTTGAAACCTTTATTAAAGGGTCATAGGAATTTTTTGAACCTGCAGACACATTTTCTATGGTAATTCCACCTGTGCCAATCTTATAGTCCTGTCTGAAATATTCCAGATTCCCATTTTTTTCCCCCAAGAAACATAATCTAAATTGAATTACCACACAGGAACTACTATCCTGGCAAGTGAACAACCTTTAGCAGGAGCTGAGTTGATGTAAAGACAACTAAGCAAGACACAGATCCAGAGTTGGTTTCATGTTATGTAAAGCTGGATCAGTCTCTATTCATATAAAATGACCAAATAAAACCAAAACTCTGTAACAGACCACACCTCATATGAATATTGTTACAAGTTCATAAAGACATTCTTTAAACCCCATAGGATATAAACGTAATAAAATAACCAACAGAATCACCATCACTTATTACTACACGCTCCAACAGAATGAAAATTTTTTAAAAAAATTTAAAAAAAGGTTCAGTTCCTCTTAAATTTAACATCTAAAGTACATTAATGCTGGTCTCAAATCCTATAATAAAAACCCAATGATCTGCATCTGCATTCTCGCCATTTATTAACTTTATCATCATATTAATCAACAGGTCAACCATATTTATAATCATTGTCATAAAATAGTCTGTGAAATAATTGCTTTAAATAAAATATCTGAAATCATACAAACAGCCTCTAAAAATGTATTAATGGTACAGTGGGTACAAAAGTTTAAAAATTTTTATTATCAACTTACAAACATGGATAAATGATATTCACAAGTGTGAAAGGATACGAATACAAATATATAACATCAGTCGGGGTATTATCATTCAAAGTGTATTATGGGACAAAGCAATAAAAATTAGTAAAACTATTTAACGCAAAATAGTAACCTATAAGTATATTAACATATGTAACATCCAACCTCATCCCTTCCTTTGTTTTAAATACGACTATGCTCTGGTTAAAAAAGGTGAAAAATTTATTTTGTACGAAAACGGGTGTCTTTTGCAGCACTTCCGGTATTCAAATTGTTAATTGCAAAACTGTATTATTGCATTCCTGGAGAAAGAAAATACATCTGACACAGCTTATGAACCCGACATTGTACAGAACGATTCTCGTTAATTAATTATTTAATTAAGAATCAAATATTTCAATATTCTACATGAACCCTCACCACTGAAAATAATAAAATCTTTTCACCAACTTTATTATTATTATTATTATTATTATTATTATTATTATTATTATGTAAATATTTCATTTTAAAAAGTTTCAGCTGTCTCATCATATTTCATCAAGACTGTTTACATAAGAGTGTTATACATGTTATTAAGATGTAATGAAATGTTTATAACAATCCCTAGCTTGATAATTCATGGACTAGTAATATAAAAAAAGATTATCTTGAAGCTTAAATGATGTGATTTCTTTTACTGCACTTGGGTTAGTGGAAACAAAATAGTACTCATCTTTCTGGCAGTGTTGACATCAGCAATAACTGAATCTTTTTGTTAGAGTTCATTATATGATTAAATGATCATGGCTGGGTATTTATCGATGTGTAAATTTTACCTAATCACTCACAAAGTAAATAAAGTACAAACAACTTTATGCAAACTTTGCGAGTGATTAGGTAAAATTTACACATCGATAAATACCCAACCATGTTCATTTAATCCTTATAATTCCAATTTACTTCCTTTCTAACATCAAATCAGCAGATTCAATCAACAAAACATCCACTTTTATGTACCTTGAAATTTTCTTTCATTAGCCTCTTAACTGCAATAGAATACATAGCCCTATCTTCGCTAGCCAAGATTCATTGATTCTTATACAGTGACATGGGTAGAATGTCATAGTGGGTCATGCCAGTGATATATTGTTATGATCATTATTTTAATATATAAAAAATGGTTGTTGCGGTTAAACCAGGAATATTCCTTTTTTCGAAAATTATGCTTGCGTATGAATGTGTTGCTATAGCAACATCACTGTTACCTTCTATGCATTTCAATCTTTCAAAAGCAAAAATGTGTCCATTTTTAGTGAGATCCCTTGGTTGACATGACCCTGACCTTTAATAACCGCTGCTGTAACATGTTGTCGAGGTGAAATGCAATAATTTCCGAAGATTGGCTTCTAAAGCCTACCATATGCCTTCTTCGGCAAAAGGGGTGAGTGTTGGAGTGCAGGAAGGTCTGTTCAATTACATTGTTTTAACTTCTAATAGCTGATTTTAATCTGTGGCTTGTCATTTTTGATCAGAAATCTCAGGAGGGGTGGGTGGGAGATTGTTGTTATTATTAGGGTGTAAAGCGTTGATATAGATAAAACTTCACATCAAATGGTCTGGACACAGGGAACCAAAAGTAGTCCACAGAATTTATCGATGTGCAAAAAAAGTCCAGATCAGTATCACGTAACTGTTTACATCCAATCAAAAAGTTGTAAACGCAGTCAATTCAAAAAAATTTTAATTATTTAAACATATTTGAAACCCCATTATGCAATTTTTATACAGGCGTTACCAATCATGAAAAATATAACCAAGATATTGAATATTTACATTGTCCTGTTTAATTTATTTCTTGTGCTTGATTAAATTACATGTTAGAGTTTAAACATTTTTTCTTAAAATACAAATAAATGTCCAAGAATACCCCGGAGGTGTCCGATTTTACCTGGTATTGAGCCTCTATTTTGCATGACCCAGAATTATCACGTGATACATACATGTTCAAAATGGATGCTGCAAAATAGTAATCAAGGTTATTTGTTAGCATTAATTTCATCTGGCAGAAAAAACTTAAATAGATAAGTCTTTTACTGCATTCCATTTAATATTCGTCCAATAATACCCCACTGACATTAACAAAAACCCAACAATCTGATTTTGTTTAAAATTTAAAACAACAATACTGTCAATAGTGATATAGACAGATTGTAAACCATAAAAATGCTGAATATTAATTTGCATTTATGGGTGCCAATTTTTTTTAGATTTGTTTTAGATTTCTTTGAACCATGGACTGATCCACTAAATCACAATTTCTTTACCTACACAATACTACACTGAGAAAAAAAAAAAACTTGTTTAGACCCTAAACTAGCAAATCTGACCATGACCCCATTGTAAGCACAAATCACTGAAATACAGGTAAACATGGTCCAAATTTTATCAAAAGATATAGTACTACCCATTATACTTTTAGATACCAACTTGTGTGAGAAGGAGATATATTGTCTCAGATAATAACTTAAAATGCAAACCCTAAAAAGAAAGTGAGTGCAACCCAATGTAAGTACAAAATAAACAATGCAAAAGAAACCACTCATTTTCACCCACAGAAACAACACTCGTGATACAAGTTACATATCAACTGACTTCACATGCAGTTGTGCCTGAGAATATGAGGTAATTACAAATGTTAACCCCGCCAAAACTGACTACACATAATAGGTCACAGTGTACTACTTTTAACAGAAAGGTGATTTACTCATCATGATGCTTCTCAATATGGACTTGAGTGAATCTACAAATCTTAGAAAATGACCTAAATGCAAACCCTGCGTACCGATGCCAGACAGACTGATGGAGAAAGAGGCATACATCATAAATTGATGTTTCACAATCTTAATTTTTTGCTAATATTTTGGTACCATTTTCAGATGTACTTTATGAGTCATGATCTGGCAAAATTACTTAACATAATGAACATAACTAATACTAATTCAATATAACAAACATTAGGAACAATCAAAAAAAAGGTACAGCTAAAAGAAAACAAATTCATATAGAAAACTTTTATGAAAAGCAAAATGTTACTGGAAGACTTAAAAGATTTATAACCTAAATAAGGTGAGCAATGAGCTGGAGAGGATATACCAGGCAACCCTTGGAAATAAAGTAATATATTGCGAAGTACCAAATATACTCGTTTGTCAGTTTCATCTGCAAACACAGACCCTAATATGTTGTCATGTAATGCACTGCAGATCAGGGTCTATTGTTTGTTTGACTGACTAGTGCTAACTGATTGCACTGACCCAGATTTGTCATTGTATTATGCCACAGATGTCTGTGATTTGTTGTAAGACCAAACTTGATTGCAAGTATCTATGGTAAGCAGCCAACTATATGTTCATAGAGCTGAAATTTCAGTTTTGGTTTCTCTTGCATACTCTTCTCAAAATACATGACCTGATTTCAGCATTCTACCCCCTCGTTTAGTACCTTTTTCAAAAACAGAAAGTTTAAGGAAAGTATTTTGTAAACACTATACAGTACAACTGATGAAGAAAACACTATCACAATCATTCATTATACATCAGAGAACATGTCATTTGATTTATTGAGCAGAACAAGCTTAATTTACACTTTATTATATGGCTCTATTTGGTTAATTTAAGCACAATAAAAAATTTCTTTATTTAATTTAATTTTTTTTTGTACAAAACACTGCTTATCTAGTACTCAGCTGCTTTACACTAAACTGCATGCAATGTGGATACTATATCGGTAATTTGAGCATCCCAAATTCCCAGCATGAATAAAAGGGCAGAGACCTTTTCATATCATGAAATGTTTACATTATTCACATCTAAAAGTGAAATTTAATGCAAATTAGGTGACACAGGTGTTGCATTTTGTTGCATTTTTGTGTACATTATCAGGTTTTATTTTCATGTACCTTGGTTTAAAAAAATGTTTTCTCATAATAAAGGAAAGTCATAACCCTCCCATGAATCATGTTATCTCAACTTGTGATGGAATCAACATGTATCTACTTTATGAAAAGAAAGTAGCATTGTTTTGTTTTGTTGGTTTCAAAAGCACATTTTTAACACATTATTGGCTATTTCATACTTTGGAAAAGGGAGCTAAGTACCTTTCTAAAGGACACACATTTTTAGCTGACCAAGGCTGGTATTGGACACAGGACCCTTGGATTGTAAATGTTGCACTATCAACTGAGCTCACTGAGCAGCTCACCAAAAACCAAGACACATAAGTCCGTAACATGGCATAGTAACTGATATTAGAAAATGTTTGTAATATTTGAATATGTCTGTAAAACAGAATCTTTGCAAAGCCAAGGTTCTGATAACCCTATCTACATCTTGGCATATCGAGCAGATATTTCTGTGCTTTGTCCTAGCGACATCTATTGGATTTCGTGTGCTGCCTCCCTTAGTATGCAATTCCAACTAACCAATAGCGTGGTGTAAATTGGATGAAAACGGTGGTGGCAATTGACCTTAAAGGATACTTTGTAAGTTTAACATCGAAAGTATGACTATGTACCAGAGGGAAGCCATTACAGATCTATTTGAGTGAAAGGTATTTGTGCAAACACAAACCGGCACTGGAAAGTGCTTATTTATCCGTCCATTCAAGTTGTGTGCTCCCCTTGTCTCGATCATGTAGGAACAGTGTTCAAATCTGAACAACTTAATTTTGACTGGATGCGGTTGCTTGCTGCCACATCCAATGAAATTCTCAGACCTGAAGCACAGAAATATCTGCTCCATATGCCAAGGTGTAGATAGTGTTATCAGAACATTGGCTAGCGAAGATGGTAAAACAGCAGAATCTTGAACATGGTAAATAGCTCAACCATCCTATTACTTGAACCAGTATTTCAGACCCAACACTGTCTCCCATTATATTCAACCTGTTTTTCTCTTAACTTCTGATCTCTCATAGTCTCCTGGGTGCCTAATGGTCTTTGTCCCTTGGGTGCTAGAGCTAGGAAGACTATAGTGCATTTGCAGTATCAACACCTAACAAAACAAATTTTACAAAAGTTAGTGACTGTCAGTGGACTGTACTGGTATCTGAGCATTTTTGGAGATAATTTCCAATGTTATTGCTGGAACTGATTTATTAATCTGGAATCCTCATTCCATCCAAATAAAAGAGGTGACACAAAAGTAGTGGTATTTATTAAGTATGGTTTAAACATTCCATACTGCCTTATGTTTTTAAATGGAACCACCAACCACTTGCACTTTGAATTTGCAAACTAGCCTTTTTTAAATAAATAATCCCATGTCTCTAATTTCTGTACATCTAAGGTGTTCATGAAATAAATTGCTTCAACATAAAATCATTATCTCTCATATGCATTCCTTACAATATCAAAATATTATTCCTGAATTCAGGTTTAATTATTTATCTATAAAGAAAACAGGGTAAAATTAAGTTTATAACTGAAATCATCACAAAAATGTCGATTTCACTCAGATTCTTTATGAGACATGTTATGCTCTGAATGAAACCCTGATGGTTAATCATTAGTGATGAATGCCTTTTTTTCCCAAACACATGTTAATCATATCTCACAAACTTACATTATTAACAATCAACTCTTTTACTCATTTAAAGACAATGACATGCATCAAACAATCTTTATCCTCAGCCAGCCAACAAACTACCCAAGGCAAGGTTAGAGACCTGGATGTTGGATGATCCCAGATACATACAAATATTACGATTAAAATGTAATTGAGAACTTGGTAACAGAACACTAACAAACCACAACTCAATTTTTTTATTATTTGGCCACAGGCAAGTTACTTGGGAACTTGAGCTTGCCCATGCCGAATTTGAGATGGGGGGGGGCGCAAGTTGATTTTTCAAAATCCCCACCTTAACGAACTGCACAGACCCAGATCTGCCAGTGCATTCTGCAATGGCAGCTCTGGGTCTGTGCAGTTTGTAGTTGGACTTGTCTTGTAAGGGAGTATATATGGCACCAGTTAATTACTTGTAAATCAGCACCAAGTACAAAATGTGTTGGCATTTTATTTAGTATGTTGAACTTTATTCCTGGTTTTATTTCAATTTTCTGACATAACATGCCCCTTGATAAATGTTGGATATAGCACAAATGATGGGCTAGCATGAGATGTCAACACAGCCTTTTTTTTAAGTGCATAGTTTGTCATTATTTGAGTCATTCCTTCAATGAATTTGGTCATAACACTCATCAGGTTTCAGAGGGATGTTTGTTAATGACTGCTTCACATGAAACTGGTTGTGGCAGCCATCTTCTGAAAATAAAATCTGGCTTTGAACTTGTCAGAAATATCAGTAATTTGTTTTAAAAAATTAGGCTCATTTGATTTTCAAACCTATTTTCTACCTGACCATTTTTGGGGGGGGGGGAGAGAGCTCAATTCTCCCGAAGGCAAGTTCATTTTTCCAGTCAGACTGCCCAGGGTAAGCTGACTTTTACAAAATCTGGAAATCCCTGGCAAAAGTAATCAGTAGAATAAACAACACAGACTCTGATCTCCAGGTGCATTATGTTATAGCAGATCAGGATCTTTGTGTTTTTGCAGTTTTACCTGACTTATAAGTGAGTATATATTGGTAGTTATTTTAACATTTTTGACTTTCAGACCAACTCTCTCTGAAAATACCAAAATAACCTTTGGGGTACTGTATATTATCTAATATGAGTCAGGCCAATCTACAGAAAAATCACAGCCTGATCTCTCATCAAATAACATGCCAGTAAATCGGAGTTGATGTTGTTTAGTTCAATGATTAATCCTAATAAACTGGAAAGTTTGCAGTTGGATTTGACTTGCACACAAATGTTTGTAATTTTTTCAGCAAAAACTGGAATGACTACCATATGCTACCAACAATAATTCTATAAAATACCTTGCCAAGCCCTCCTTACCTGTCAGATTTTTTTTTATCCTTCTTGATTATCAAAATTGTCAAAAATCTTGATGATATAAGCATACATTCTAAATCTGATGACAACTGAATCATAAATCCAATCTCCAGACTGATCACAAGCTCAGGCAATTGATGCAACATTACATAATTATCATGTGTGGATCTTGCTGATTATCAAACCCATCCAGATCTTGATGATACATGAACATGTATCAAGTCTGAATAAATCAGATCAGAAAGGTAACAAACTCAGCCAATCATTTGCAAGGCCTGATTAGCATGCGTGAATCTTACTTAATATCAAACCCATCAAGATAGGGATGGTATATGCATATTTTTTAAGTTTGATCAAAACTGGACCTGAAATACACTTCCAGAAGGGTATGAAGTTCAGACAAACAGATTAAGATTACCTAAGCAGTATGATCCGATTTCCCTCATTATCAAACTTGTCCAAGATCTTCACGATGGAAACATATATTCCACGACCAATAAAAAACAGATCAGAAATAAGATCTCAAAAATGGTAATAAACTCAGCCAATCAAATACATGCTCACCTAATTAATATGCATGGCTCTCATCTGAGACTTTGACGATATGTGAGGAGTTTTTTTATAAAAAAATCTGATCAGACTAGTCGCAAGTAGCTACTGTTGACAGGCAAACGCATGATGAAAATGCAAAACATTGGATGCAGGGTCACATCATACTCACTTGGCCTTACAGCCAGTTAAGCTAAAAACAAAGGAATTGATTTTAAATTAATCCAGTAAACTTGATTTATGCATATTTAACTTACCTAATTCTTATTATTACATAAATTTAACACTGAAGCAGAAAAACACACACTGATATGTCTTCTGCATATATATGTGAATGTGCAGCACAAGTTCCCAAGCAGGAACTGCCAATTTTTTTCAGTGTTCATCAGGGATTTGATTAGGCTCCCCATTTTTTGGAGGTATTAAAGATTGTTATCCATTTTGTATTCTTGTGTGCACATTTCTTATAACTTAAATGAATAAATATGGTCACAATTTCTTTTGGCAACATAATAAATAAAGTATTGGCTAAAAAAGTTGAATTTTGGTACAGTTCACCTTGAGTCGTGCAACTTGAGCATATGCAAAGTTTCTCAGGTATGCTTTATATGCATAGATCAGGGGCTGACATGCACAAACAGCTTGACCAAAAGTGACAGATTACAAACAGTATATTATTCACTTCAGTCTGAACTGGAATACAAATCTAAAGTACATTTCACAGCCTGGTTTGGAACTATTTGTATCATTGATATCCTGTAGGGTAATACATAGAAAGTCCGAAGACAAAGTTACAATCCCCAACTGAATCTTAAAGGCATGTTCTCATATTGTTTTAAATTCAATTGTGTTGAGCATTTTTAATACATTATTAAATTTTTTCAGTCAATTTATTTTCCTGAAATATGCCAAAATGGTGCTTAATTATAGTGCCTTTGTACAGATATTTAAAAATTTTACTATGATAAATGTTAGCAAATTCAGGAAAATCTAATTATAATGCATATTTCTGTTCCCTGTTCCTTAATGGACAACAGCATGCAACTTGATGATCCTTTTAAGCATCTCTAAAAGCCGCCAACCTCCTCTAACATACTGTCGTCATGCTATAAATGCAAAAACAACAACAACAAAAAAAAAACTTTTAAGTTTCACAAATGCTTCAATTTATATCCAGCAAGTTTTTTCTCTAAAACACATCTCAACTCCCCATCCCCAACCATTACACATCTGGATTGCATTGGTAAAGCTGTGAACTCCCCCTTTGAAAACATTTAACCTGTTACATGGAAGCATTTCTCTTCCATACACTGGTGTACACCTTTCTCCAGAATGGAACAAAGCTGCATCAATCTTGAAAAACACAGCAGTAGTTTTAACTTTAAATCAGTAAAACCACTGAAGGTGGAGGAACCTTGATTAACATGGTTTGTCCCATTCATGATATATACTGTACAGGTAGAATGGTACTGTAATTACCTCAATGCATTAGCTTTAAAATTAACAAGGACTGAGCATCAGTCATTCTATCCACAATTTTGAATTTCTCATAACATTCTTGCTCTTACTTTTGTGCTTCTTTTGAATTTGTTGATCTACGTGTATCATTAGGCAGTCAATACCAAGCTGAATTTGAAACAGATCCAAGTACAGTGGAACTGAAACTTTACCATAATGAAATCTTGAAGACACTGATGTTAAATAATCCTTCAGGTAGAGAAAACCTAAACACTGATACTGTAAATTTGCCATTGTTTATGTCTTGGACTACTAATTGTTAACTTCAGCAAGATACTGGTCTCCAATTTCAATTTAAGGAATATCAGATACTGTCTTCAATAATTCATGATCAGTCCATTAGAAGAAACATCATCACGAAAATTTTCTTTTCTAGTTATCAATACCTTTATAACTGCTTTCAACTTCAATATTAATTTTGTAAATACACGTAAACAATTTATTTTCTTTCCTGTGGGCCAAAACAGACACCTACCCAATCTGAGGTACCAACCAAATTTTCATTACACAGACCAAGAAATATTGGTAACCACAGAAACAAAGGATTTCACAGTATATGATTAGTTACATGCACCTCTCAAAGTATGTATTTACCAGCCTCCAGATCTTCTGAATTTTGCAATATATATATTCACAGGTAAACCACCAATTTTCTGGCAATAGATGGTCCAGCACCTCTTTTAGTCCGGACAAAATTACGAGAAGGCACTTGAAATTCCCAACACTGCCAAATCAGTTTACTGGGCGCACCCTCACATGAATTGTTTCCACTGCAGTTGCTGGTGGTGATATTTGTATTTTGTGCAATTCTCAGCTTATTTTACTTACATTTAACCCTAACTATGGCATCTAAGAAAGATGCAAGTGTCAGTGGTGGTGTCAAGCGAAAACACCAGTCAATATCGATACAAGATAAAATAGAATTGTTGAAAAAATTGGACAGTGGTGTTGCCGTGCAAAAGCTGTTATGATATAAAGAACCTGAGGGACAAAATATTGAAATTCGATTCAGACAGTGACTCCAAGAGGCGAATGAACATTAGAAAAACTATGAAAGATGGTGCGAGTACTGAGCATGACCGAGTGATGATGGAATGGTTTCAACAATACTGGAGTGATGGAGTGGACTTGTCTGGCAGGATGGTAATGGACCAGTCTCAGTTGTTTCATAAAGAACTTAAAAGTAGAACATGAATGTGACTATAGTTAAGGATGGCTTCAAAGGTTCAAGTAGCGTCATGGAATTTACATGCATCAAGTGTGTGGAGAAAAACGGTCGGCAGACCACGAAAGAGCTGCTGAGTATGTGGACAAATTTCAGAAGCTTGTAGTTGACGAGCACCTCAGTCCTGAGCAGGTGTATAATGAATATGAAACTGCATTATATTGGCGATGCATGACATCGGTCAGTCCGGCAAAACTGTTAATCCGGCAAGGCTTTGGAACCAAGGGTGCCGGAAAATCGGTGGTTTACCTGTGTATCTGTGTCTATATATATATATATATATATATATATATATATATATGTTCCCACCCACCCCCTTTTTTGTTTTTGTAAATTATGCTTTCCTTGAAAATGTATTAGCAAAAGAAACTTAACCGGCCTGAATCAAATTAAGATCTTCCTCTGCCATGTGTCTGATTAGCACAAGAAGTTATGTCAAGAAAAATCTGATAAATGATTTCACTGTTTTTTCTTTCAGTCTCCTTTCTTCTGTAACAAATTACTTTTTAAGCTGATCCACAAAACAGGAACTAATATTGTTTCTCCAGGCAAAGATCAACAGATGAAAAGTTAGAGAATGCCAATTTATCCTGTACTCTTCACTTTTGCTTCTGGAAAATCATGCCTCCAATCTGTGAATATTTCAGATTCTAAGCGCTTTTAAAACATATGGTATATCATCAAAAACTCTCTTCACTATATTTGTTCATGTTTTTTTTTTTCTTGATAATTTTCTGTGTTTCAAAAAATAATATCTGGATTTTCTGCTTAAAAAATCCAATAAAATTATAAAGTTTTCAATGCATACCATATATCCTAGTTTTTAAATTGGATCAAAGACCCAGATCTGCCGTTGCAAAATGATCCAGCAGATCATCGTGTTGTTTGTTCACTAATTTGTCCTAACAAGCAGTATAGGCCCAGATCTGCCACTGCATTATGCAGTAGCAGATCTGTAATGGAAGTCAGATAAAACTTGACGAGTACCAGTATAAATATTTTTTTCACTAATTAGACCTAACAAACGATATTTGCCAATCTGCATTATGCATAAGAGATCTGTATCTGTGCAGTTTGCAGTTGATTCCAACTGGCTTTACTTACCTTTCTTTTTACTGAACTTTACTGCACATAATTTATAACTCACTTCTTCAAGAGTCAAAGTGTAATTACTGGTACCCATGTGCTGTACTAGAATCAAAATTTAAAATTAATCCTTTGCAAATCAAGTTTACCAATCTAATAATTTGTTTATACCAGGCAACTTAGAAGATTTGTACAATGAAACCTGCCCTAGTAAACATCATGTAAAGGACACCTCAAACAGTACAAGATTTATTACCATTTCTTCATTTTATCTATGCACATGACCGAAAGGACAACATTCTGTGGTGTTTCCAACTCTTTTTAAAGAAAATTATTCAAACCAATTAGGCAAGAAATAAAGTATTCAAAAAGAAATACCCACCTATGCAATTATACATGACCAAAGGTCAGGTAGGCAATATTCAGAATTACATACATGTATAATCTATTTCTATTTAAACATTTGAATAAAATCCTGTCAAGGTTGATCTAGATAAAGTACTGATGTAAAATACACATGCATGTATACATGAGATTAAAATCACATTTTGATTGCACATTATGCTCAGATTTGTGAAAAAACTAACCATGTGCTCATGCTATGTACTAAACCTTGGTATAGCTAAAATGGTAAACATTTTATGCTTGTGTGTACATGTGCTGAGGGATGAGTGGCAATGATATAGCAGTTCAGCATTATATCCAGAACTGCATTATAATGAAGAATGTCATATATATATATATATATATATATATATGCACATATATATTTCTCCTGCATTTGCCATGTTTCTTACTTGCATTAGCTCATGTGAGATACAACTAGAAACTCAGTGACAACAATGACAGCAGGATCAAAAGTCACATTTCAAGCATCATAAAACCAGAGGCTAGCTTAATTAATTTGTTAAAAAAAGTGGTTAGGTTTATCAGACAATAACATCCTTAGTAAATACTTTACAAAATATTTGAAAAATTTGGGAGAGGGCTTATTATCAAGCATGGGTTTATCACTGGATAAAAATGTGGTATTTTTAACTGTATATTCTACTTGTGGACTTAAATAGGTAGATTCCCAATGATGTCATTTTCAGCCATACACGTCATATGCTGACATACTATGGACTGCATATGATTCTTCGAAGTTTAAAGAATTCTTTGAATCTCAAGAAACTTACAAAACATAAATAAAGGAACCAACATAAACTTCGCTTTCTGTCATTATCTGTACTATATTATCTATAAGTTGATTTTAGTATGCCTTGTTAAAATTAGCAAGTTTGGTGGCCACAAGTAACAGAAACTTCCTGGTTGCAGCATCTTCTAAATAAAATGGGCAGAAGAACTTAATGAAAAGCATCTATACAAACACCATAACTGATCCATTTATACTGATCCATTTATGGCTATTTCTTAAGATTTTTGTCCAAACAGTTGATTAAACTATAAATACATCAATATCAATGTTCACTGATGTGGACCATGTACACTGCAAATTGTGTTGTCCATTCCCTTGTTCAGAATAATGTTTTACTTTTTCAAAATAAACAGCAAAATACCGACCGAAATTAAAACTAGTTGGAAAGACACATTTCCTTTTACTTATTATAGGCCGTCTTTTAGCAATGTAATTAGCTATCGATTCTCACCTCTGGACTATCTCATTCAACTGTCTTGTTTAATACTGTAAATGGCCTGGTCTTAACTGGTGTATGCACTGTGCTTTTCACATAAAATTCAAGTCACTATGCTTTTAATCTGCATGAATAAATAAAATTGTTTAAACTAAGGTTGCAAGTTTTAGGCAAGATAAAAGTCTGTCAGCAAGATAAAAGTCTGTCAGCAAGATAAAAGTCCATAATATGGTCAGAACTTTAAATAAGGTTGTATGTTGAAAACTCTGTGCAGGATCAATACAAGAGTTTTCATCTCAGCCAAATGAGGAAAATTTTGGAAATACCATGATAAAAATTTAGTTAGATACTTAACTGGCAACTCTATTGTTTAGGTGGATGCTCTTTAAAATTTAGATGTATTTTACTGTCACAAATATGCAACTGTCTGGGACTGTAAATGAGCTTTTTTAACTAAATTAATCACTCAACCCAATGGATTAGCAGAGATATATTTATAAAATCATGGTGATTCTGATGTTATGGTAAAGTTGTTAAAATTGCATTAAACTGATGACAAATTTTGTGATTTGACACTGTTCATGTTATACAGCCTTAATTGTGTAGGTGACTACTTAGTTTGCTAAGCACCCAGCTATAATCTACCTGTCTTGGGAATATTACCACGGCCATGTGTATGATCTCTAAAGATTGTCGTGGGATTAGTGTTGAACTCTTACACATGGTTACCAAGACCAGCCAGAGACCGGAAACTCGAGTCGGCAAAGGTGACAGGTCACATCACAAGAAAGTCTTGCTGTTATCACACCTATATCTTAAAGGTTAGTTCAAGGATCAAAAGGAAAGTCCACGGTGTGAACGGGGCATGTTCTTATCTATCCCCACATTGGCAGACAGCGAGAGCGACATTGTCCGCTAAGTTTGATTGGATCGGTCCACAGCGATTTTCAATCAAAACTGAAATAGAGGGCATGATTACAATTCAGACCCGAATGATACCTTCCGACAAAACTTAGAGGTAGATTCTAAGGAAGGACAAAGCTTTGAAAAAGTCATTAAGTTATTTGTTCAATTTTTGCAGAATATTATGGCACCTTAATTGTAATTATTTGTACTATGTACACTTAATTACAAGGATCGTTTAGTATGTAGAATTACCTTTGTAGTGTTTCATTTACATGCGTATTTGAGAATGAGCTTGAGTCTTATGTAGAGAATTATTAGATGTGAGGCAGAATTATGTAGATTGTTAGCTTGTGGTCAGAATTAATTTTGTAGTTCACTATTAGGTTACTTCGCAGTAAACCAGTGCATTTATTAATGCATTATGTTAGAATTTACACATGCTTGAATTGTGAATTTGGAAACATGGTTGAAGTATGTAAGATTAGTTACTATGGACGTATGCATATATCAGAGCATGGATATTTGAATATTTGCGTACTTTGTAAGAGTAGTAAGGTAAACAAATGCGTCTGATTATTAGGATATTATTTAGTATAACTGGATTAAGGATATGTATTGATGTGATGGAATTTATTGATGTATGTATAAGAAGTAATTGATACCGTGCTGTATTATGACATTTGTTTTACCATATAAGAACGTATGGGTATCTCGATGTGAATGAATGCGTGACCAAAGAAATTTAATAGCCGTTATCTAATGACAGGCTGTGTGTAGTGTGAGGTGAGAAGGCTAAGGAAAACGATTGTACCGTCCTTGTGTTTTCACAGAAAGCTTTTTTAGGGGACACAGAACTTCTGGATCCTTTGGGTTCCAAGTCTTTAAGAGTTGGAGATAGAATTGAGACTGTAGCCAAGACAGTCAAAGTTGACAGGAGTGTATTTCTGGGGGAGAAAGTGGAGGAGGAGGAGTGTAGAAAAATTCAAGAAGGAGTAGGAATTTGGAAAAAGATCGAGGAAGATGAGAAGGCATTGGGAGAAATAAGAGAGAGAAGGATACAACAGATGAGTTGAAATACAAGGACAGGTGGAAATCAATCTCACAGTGCTAATCAAATGATGCAATAGGCTTATTAAAGGGTCAAGCAAAAGGAGTGAAATTGGAAATTTGAGTCATTTGATAACTGAAATGCTATTAAATTGTTATTATTGAATTTCAAACTTTTTGTATATTTAACCATCTAACCATCAGCACTGCTGACTGGGAGCCTGGAGTTTTACATCTATCTTTCACTAAATTTAACTTCCAACAAAACTGAGACTGGGTTGGACTTCTATAATAGTTTAAATAAAATATTGGGAGCACCCACCCCAACCATATAGTTCATCACAATAAACAAGTATCTGAACATGAAATTTACAAATTTACATGGTTAAAACATTCATAATTTCATGAGTAATCATACTGAGTACCAGTCCAAATCAAAGTTGTACTAGACTGATTCAAGTATCAGAGGGTAACACTGGTACTGTACTGAGTTAACATGACTGAGTGTATGGACGAACCCTGTCAAATGTGACAATGATTGCTAATGTTTCCTAAAAATAAATCTGAACTCCACACCGCTTGACAAATAAATCTCATTTCTATAATGATAGCATCTTCAGCAACAGCATCAGACTGATGATTGCAAATCCTTAAGCAATCTCCCCCCCCCCCCAAATTTAACTACTCTTGCTATCGCAAAGCTAACACTTGTGTGTATCTATTTTCATGTACAGTGATTTAGCAATGGCTGTGAAAACAAAAATTGTAAACACTTGTCTCCTGATGTAGCATGAGCTATCAATATCATGCATTCCAATGCCTGGTAGCAGCACACTGTCAGAAACACCTGTCATGAAAATTAGTTACAGCCTTTGACATAGTTCTTATTACCATGTAACGCACCTGTGCAACTGGTCGCAGTGGCCTTGGTAAATAAAACATGGAGGAATCCAAGATGTTCAACTGCCTGCAAGTTTCTACAAAGGAGTTAGAAACTGTGCCAACTCAAGGTAATCTCTGTCCAGGCACACTATTATTGCACAATTATCATTAAAATTAATGCTGCTGATGCTGCTCCTGTTGCTGCACCCCTTTATAAGCCCCAACTCTTCTGTGTAAAAATTAGATCCAGATGGAAAGAAACTTAGTTCATGGAATATAAATATACCAGTTACAGGCTAACTGCAGAGTATCCCACTACATGTACATTGGGCTAGCACAGTAAAATGATGGGGAGGCATAGGCCCTTCTTCAGAATCTGCTTTTCTCATAAAATTCACAACTGGTGCTTTTGCAACTCTAGGCTGGATCAGTCCATGTGCTGCATTAGAGGTGTGTTCTCTTAGCGTTCAGATAAAATGAACAGTAATTCATCTAGAAAATGCACATACATTCATGTAAAATTAGAAAGTAAACAGGCTATTGGTGGGGAATTAGGTTTACTGAAGAGAAAAAAAAGTATAAAAAAAAATATTTAACTCAATGCACTCAATATATTACCTGAAAAACAATATAAGTGAATTTGAAAATAAAAACCTTTTTTGTCTTGTCATAATGATGCAAGCAAGACCAAAAATGCATAATATCTGAAACAATTGCTAACAAAGAAGTTGATCTCCTTCTCACTATCCACCAACCCACCTATCTATCCCCCATCACAAAGTACACAATGGACTGATCCAAGCCGTGCAACCTGACACCCATTTTCCTGCAGAGAATACCCTGTGATTGAAAGCACATGCCCCAGTGAGAACCAGCAGCCCCCACATTCTCTTTCCATCAGTAGTAAGTAAGCCTATTCATTATAGAACTCTCCCATCACACACACACACACCCTTGCTGGATCCAGTGCACTTGAAAGGACTGTTATTCGCCATATAATTTGTATTCTTTATTTATATATATATATATATATATATATACACACATACACTCACTCTTAGTAAATTCTTTCTTACATAATCTTTCAATATCATATTTGAATTCCTTGAGTATGACAATTTTTAATCTCTCAAATATATCTTCTACTAAAATTGTAGAATAATTGGTCATATACCAGTTTTATGTATTTGAAGTTGTAATCTGTTCAAGTGAAAATCTAAATAAAATTTTGAAATTCACTAGGCTGTGACCAAGAAAACTTTCCAAAAAAAAAAATTGAATCCTTGCATGTATAAAACCCCCAAAATGCAGTTTAAACCCTGATCTGCTTTCAAATATACATAGTTTGGACCCAGATCTGCAGTCAAATAATATAAAGTTTATACTCTATATTTATACAGTTTTAGAACCAGATCTACAGTCAAGTAATATGAATAGTTTTAGAACCAGATCTACAGTCAAATAATATGAATAGTTTTAGAACCAGATCTACAGTCAAATAATATGAATAGTTTTAGAACCAGATCTACAGTCAAATAATATGAATACAGTTTTAGACCCAGATCTACAGTCAAATAATATGAATACAGTTTTAGAACCAGATCTACAGTCAAATAATATGAATACAGTTTTGGAACCAGATCTACAGTCAATAATATGAATACAGTTTTAGAACCAGATCTACAGTCAAATAATATGAATACACTTTTAGAACCAGATCTACAGTCAAATAATATGAATACAGTTTTGGAACCAGATCTACAGTCAATAATATGAATACAGTTTTGGAACCAGATCTACAGTCAAATAATATGAATACAGTTTTGGAACCAGATCTACAGTCAAATAATATGAATACAGTTTTGGAACCAGATCTACAGTCAAATAATATGAATACCGTTTTGGAACCAGATCTATAGTCAAATAATATGAATACAGTTTTGGAACCAGATCTACAGTCAAATAATATGAATACAGTTTTGGAACCAGATCTACAGTCAAATAATATGAATACCGTTTTGGAACCAGATCTACAGTCAAATAATATGAATACAGTTTTGGAACCAGATCTACAGTCAAATAATATGAATACAGTTTTGGAACCAGATCTACAGTCAAATAATATGAATACCGTTTTGGAACCAGATCTACAGTCAAATAATATGAATACCGTTTTGGAACCAGATCTACAGTCAAATAATATGAATACAGTTTTGGAACCAGATCAGCAATCAGATAATACACATACTGTTTAGACCTAGATCCACAGTTAAATAACATACACCAAGTTTAGACCCAGATATGCAGTCCAATAATATAGAGTTTAGACCCAGATCTGCAGTCAAATAATGTACATATAGTTTAGACCCAGATAAGCAGTCAAATAATATGCATACAGTTTAGACCCAGATCTGCAAATAATATGCAATTGCATGCACATAACATGGACTGCTGATGCTCTCAGCAACACTGTGATGCTGACTTGTATCCAGTGAAAACTAAACAATGCCATGTACATCTGACATTCATCACAAGCTGTCAAAAATTGACCTGTTTCATTTGAAAAACAAAAACCTAGGAAACTGAAACAAAGATTTTGCATGGAAATTTTTGGATTTCTTTTTACACAAGTCATGCTGGATACAGGTGCTTACTAAAGAACATAAAAAATATTACAACAAAGAATATGTACACGTGTACTCAAAAGAAAATTACACAACAGACATATGCAGGCAGTTGTTGCCCTAAATCTATAGATTCATTGTTGGTGCATTGGTGTTTGTTTTAATAATTGTATAGTGTTAATTTTTGAAGTTAACTATTTTGTGGGCTTTTATTTGTGTGTAAATTTTGGAGATATTTTGTTCTTACCGGTACATGCAAATTTTAGCTGAATATAATACATTTTCCAAACGGAAGATTCAATGCAAATGCAGTCCCACATATTCCTGTCATAGGACATGACTACACATCACAATTCTTTTTCTTTATTTTATTTATTCACAGATTGTGATTTTCAAATGAGCATTAAAGCTTTTAAAATTAGTGTATAAAAAGGCTACTATAAGCTATTGTATTTTGTCATACTGTCTCTGTACATCTTCCATGCTTTCCCTCTCCCTAAATGTATTTGTTTTGGTCAGTTATTACAAGGATTATGAGCTTGAGTAGGAGGGAAAATATGCTTTTCATTAATGAAATGTATTTATAATCTTATCTTCTGAGTGATTTGAATCTTGACTCTTTCATCCCTCCCATCTGTATTTATGTCTCTTAGGTGAACATATCAGATATATGATGGGGATGAAGCTTGGCTGTACTAACTTTTAAGATCTGGAAGATAAGGGCACGATTTTTAGACTTGCTCACTGGGTCATTCAGAATTAAGCAACTTAAAAGGGTCTCACCATCAACGAAAATTTCAGCAACCCATGATACAAGCAAGCAAATACAGAATGCATGGAGCAACAATTCCACTTTTGACATACTAGCAAGAATGATGTGGAAAAAGTCATAAAGTTCACATTTTTGTTATCTTTTCCCATTAAACACTGAGACAGTTACATTGAATTTGACTAGCTCAAGAATGAATTTCAGTTGTCCTGGCTAGATGGGTCAAATAGGAAATTATCATAGAAGAAAGTCTTCCTCTTGAAAACGTAAAGATTCACAACTCATCTGACAACCATTATTGGAACCATATATACTCACTTTTGAGTCCAACTGTAAACAAGAGAGACCCTGATCAGGTGACACATAATGCACCAGCATATCAGGGTCTATGTTGTTTGTTTTTAATGATTCCTCGAAACAAACTGCATATATCCAGAGCTGCAGGTAAATTATGCAACAACAGATCCAAGTCTATGCAGTATGCAGCTGGATTCTGCATAAAAGTACATGAGGAACAAGCCAGAGTTACAGTTACTGATGCTGTTGATGCCATTACCTAAGTTCAGTGACATTTTCCTACTGGAAATTTCCATGGAGACAAATGAACTGTGTTGTATTCTTATCCTAACACAAATGATTCCTCTTATCATCAGATAAAAAATGAGCTCTGATGAGCTGCTGGAATCTCATTCAGGTTTTCTGTCAAATGGAGACAAATTGCAGGCAACAGCTCCTGGGGAAACTTCACACAGAAAGCAGCTGTTAAGAAATACATATACCACAAACAGATGGGTTTGCACTGCAGTGGCCATACACCATGTAGTAATAGTTACCACTAGTACACTATTATAGCTTGTTTTCCCAATCATATAACCTAAATATAAAAAAATCTGAGACAAAATATCATCACATATTTTCAAACAAAATTTAAATTACTGCTTAACCTTTACAACTATCTTCCTATTGCAACCACAATGATGTAAATGGATTTTAATCGTAATTCAATACTGTGTCAAGGGATACAACTCTTACAAACCCCATTATATTTTGGTCTAAGAGTTATAGAACACTGCCTATATAAGTACAGCTAAAGAAATTGATGAACCCACAACAATAGTTAAATTACTTAATTGTAATTTTTTTTAGACATTTTTTTTTTTTTTTGGTCCAATTGATCACATTTTCTTTATTTAAAGATCTATCAATTTTTTTTAAATTCAATTAAATATGCCACTTCTCACTTCAAAATCATCCTTTTGTCACATGGCTCAATAATTCAATCTATCCTTTATCAATGCTTGGGATAATAATCACAGCATTGAACCTTTAGCATTATTTGTCTCTTTCAGATGTAGTAATTACTTTTTAACAAAAAATTATGAAGATCATTATCTGTATAAACATGGCCTGCACCAATGTCACAAAAATACATTAATAAAAGGGCATTTAGACATTGTGCTATTTCATCTTGTTATCACAAGCCTGGAAGTAAAAACTTTCCACAAAATGTGTTAGTCATAAATGTCCCCCAAGTCATTCAATCTTTATCATACTGCAAATGAATTGTGTATCTTGGACTTTTTTCATACAATACTACCCTACAATTACAAACATTAAGGCTGTTGGTTTCAACGGTTTTAAAATTTGCAGTACCATTTAGGTTTATGTAAGATGTACATAAATAAACCTCCCTTTGTAACTATTCATGCTAATTGTGATCAACGAAAGAATGAATCTGGAATCAATATTAACTAACTTCTTGAATATTACCTCAAAATGATCAGAACTGATCAGAATTTGAAATAAAACTGTTGATAAAATGCTATTTATTGATCAGCAATGTGAAGGAATTTGAGTTAGAGTTCTATTAGTGTTCAGATTTTTATCATCCCAGTCATTTAAACCTACTAACACCAGCAATGACAGTTCAAGAGCATTTATCATGTCATTTATCATGTCATTTATCATGTCAAAGACAGAGACAAGTTACTAAATAACAGGACACCCAATCATTTCTATCAATTTCCTAATAAAATGCTAGAGTAAGGTGTGCAACATATTTGATTTCTGAGTGAAAACTATTTTATTTCATCCCATCAAATAGCGCTGTCCAACATACAGCCAATGTGCCAAAATAAAGGTTGATCTGGCCTGTCCAACATACAGCCAATGTGCCAAAATAAAGGTTAATCTGGCCTGTCCAACATACAGCCAATGTGCCAAAATAGAGGTTAATCTGGCCTGTACAACATATAGCCTATGTGCCAAAATAAAGGTTAATCTGGCCTGTACAACATACAGCCAACGTGCCAAAATAAAGGTTAATCTGGCCTGTACAACATACAGCCAATGTGCCAAAATAAAGGTTAATCTGGCCTGTCCAACATAACAGCCAATGTGCCAACATAAAGGTTAATCTGGCCTGTCCAACTTTTCGTAACTTGTGTCTTATCTTTCTAAAATTTGCATGATGGCACCATGAGAAAAAAAATTCGCGATGTGGCCCCTCACACAGACAATCTGACACCTCTACCTTAAGGAATAAAGCTCTGTGTGTGTGTGTGTGTGTGTGTGTGTGTGTGTGTGTGTGTGTGTGTGTGTGTGTGTGTGTGCATGATTTGGATTTTTAACAGATTTAACAATTTTCAGTCATACTGCTACAATGTCTGTGGTGTCGTAGTTCATAGTGATGTCCAGCACTGGGGCATCATGCCACAAACGATCATCATGATGTCCCTCCCTTCACATTATCCTGACACCAGGCCGACCAGTCCTAACACTAACCTCTTAATGCTGAGCACCAAGTGAGGCTAGTACCAATTTAAGAAGTCTCTGGTATGGCTCTGTCCACGACCTCCCACATCCAAGGCAGACTCTCCAACCACTTAGACCACCCAAGTGGTCTGTGATACTGGAACTTACTATCATCATCATTATTATTATTATTATCATTATTTTCATTACATCATCATCATCATCATCATCATCTTGTGAATTTTTGCAAGATCTTTACCTTTAATTTGTTGCTTAAAGTTGCATATTTACTTTTCATAAGAATTGGCAAAGATTTTGAAATGAAATTTTGCTAAATAGCTTCTTGGGGCCCTAAGTGGGAGAGTGGTCTAAGGTGCTCACCTTTACACATCACCACACATCTCTGTCCACATGGGTTCGAATCTTGGTTTGACCAATGTGGGCATGCGAGAAAGCTTGCCAGCAGCTTCCCATAAGTCTGTTTGCTTTCCAAGCATCTATTTTGTTCCTGGTTTTCCCTCCGCCAAATATGATTGCTGCCATGTGTCATGTGCGAAAATGGCACTAAACTGCACAAAACCAAACCAAACCAGCTTATGCTCATCACTATATAACCACAACTGTGCTGATGTACCAATAATCCCTATACATAACAGACACATGCATACACACAGAAATATTATTATTATTATTATTGTTGTTACCGACATTTATAATCTATGGGTCGAAAGAGATATTTATCATTAATCCCATACTGTACAAACATGACTTAATTAGGTACTCGGATTCTTAACGAAGAGATGAAAAGCTGATTTATTACATATCACTGCACAAATGGCAAAAGATACATGATGCGGTATTATCAGACAATTAGTTGTCATGGGTAACAGTCAAGCCCAGGAACTCTGATTTATAAAAAAGAAAAGAAAAACATTAATTTACTGCAGAGTCTTGGACACAAAAAGAAAGGTCTTGCTGTACATATAATTTCATGTTGCAAAGTTAGTAGCCAATATTAACTGGAGAATTCTGCAACATTGGGGAGACAATTCTATCAGCTAAATATTCCATTAAGAGTCTGATTTTCCTATTAAAAAAATACAACAGCTGGTGATTCCAGATGAAAACCAGTTGCAGCATCAGCCACTGTGACATGTGGCTCAGTCTGTTAATACAACATACCATGTGGATTCCCTCTATACACACACAGTAATGATATGGAAAATAACTAGGGGGAAACCCCATCCCAACACATGATTCTTAATCAATCCAATACCTGCACCCTGCAAGCAAAAGTAGCAGAATGGCAATTTTCTCCCAGGAATATTAGTGGAATAGCTAATGTTCTTTTTTATCGAGGGAATATCATCATCATCATCATTATTATTATTAGCTTTTGTTGTCATTGCTGCTGTTCATGTTGTTGTTTTTCAAAGTACAACTTAGTTTTTATATGTCTCATTTTCCAAGGTCATTATATTTATGAAAATTAACTCTTTATTTTCATATTTACCTTGCATGAATAACCTAAATGAATGGAAATACTTGTAAATGACAATGCATGAATAACCTAAATGAATGGAAATACTTGTAAATGACAATGTTTTATTCAAATTAAATAAGCAGTTTTGATGATATGGCCAAAGAATTTCATCATTCGCATAGGTAGTCTGAGTTATAAAAAATTCACCATAAAGGATACAGTTGTGATGTCACTAAGTTACATCTTATATATCACCAATACAATGGACTACAATTCAATGTTTCTTTAAAGTTCATTGGAACTGGTCAAAAATCATAATGAAGAACAATACTGAACTACATATAAATAATACATATGATGCAAGAAACAAGTATTTTTAAGGCTGTCAGATTTGATCAACCTTCTCCAGCAGTCTGATTAAAATTAGATCTCTGCTGTCCTACGTGAAGATCTGACGACGACCGCATAGGGGTCATGTTCTGGTGACCTTTGAATTAGCCAATGGATATGCAGCCTTCAAAACTCTGAAAGTGAATCAAATCACTGATGCTCTTCATCTACACTTCTCAGTCTCCAAACACAAAGATACAAGACTTCATCCGATTGATAAAATTAGTGATTATGGTAATAACACAGGTTACCAGAACATGATCCCTAAGTGGTCGCTGTCAGATCTTCATTTATAACAGTGGAGATATGATTTTACTCAGACTGCCTACTCCAGCAACCCACCTCTGCTCAATATGACTGATCATGTAAACCACAACTTTTGTTCAGACACCCCAAGTTACAACCATGTACTTTTCATATGAAATTAAATCATATCCAAATTAAATTTTCTGACAACTATTAAAAAACTGAAAGTCACTTTCAACTAAATGTCATACTTTTGCATAGCTAGAATGTACTAAGCAACATCGCGAGTTGCGACAATTATTTCTTTCACAGGTGAAGAGCTTACAATAGTGATATCCTGTCAGTTGTGAGGTTGTCAACTCTGGGGGAAGAAATTGAGAAATACTCCCATAATGAAGTTGTTAAAGTCAAAATTGTGTTACATGCAAAATTTTCGATACATTTTTTACATTTAATAAAATTGGTGTCACAAACAGTTCATGTCCGTGAAACCTTTCAGTGTAGGAAATGCAAGGGAGACAATTCTGTCAAGTATATTCTCTAACAACAGCTACCAGCTGGTGATGCCATATGGAGGCATCAGCAGCATTGATAGTGGCACTTGGCACAATCTGTTATTATTACAACAGTTTGTGTGTATTCCCTTAATACACATGTGGACCTATGTACTCCCTCTGTACCAACTGCCGACACATGTGCATTACTGATAACTGATAAGTTGGGAGAAAAACCTGTTGCCCCCAGCCAGCACATGGTTTCACTCAATTAAATTATTACACCTGTAAAGAAAGCACATGGTACTTTTCCCATGGAAATAAAAGTACGCAACTCAATAATAAAACATGACATGCACTTTAATACATTGCTACACATAAGAACATATTTACAGTCCATGAACTAATTTGTTTGAGAGTGGGCAGGATGCAAGTCTTAAGAGGGAAAATAACAAAGAAAACGCATTGTTAATGACGACTCTTCATAAATTGTAAATTAAAACCCAGAACATCATGTAAAAGGATAGAAAAGAATTCATTTAGGCAATGCAGTGAGATATTAGAAATGACTTCAAGAATGATGAAACAAACAAAAAAATGTCATAAATTCTGATAAATGTCTAACTGGTCGTGTTTTAATGTAGCGACTACTTAACTACCATTGTTCTCGATAATTTAAAGACAGCCTCTACTGTTAGTGTCATTTGTATTATCAGAGAAAGGTGTCATTAAAATATACTATAATAAATTTATTGCTGGTGTTCATTATATTTTCCCCTTGAAATCGGTACTATTTTGTAAAAAGGAAAATTTCATTACTGTACTGTAAATTTGCAATTTTGAAATAAAGTGAAATATTTACCTCAAAACCTGGTATATCAAAGAATTCGCTGGCACCTTCAAAATAGTGCATGGTCATTTCAATGTTCCCAACACAGCCTTTTTAAGGCACTTATATATTCCAAAAATCCTTTCAAACCAAAACAGCATCAATTTTAAATAAACCAACAAATCCACATTATTGGGATAGAAAACACTTCCAGTGTCAAGAGTTCTTTCGATGCAATGGTTTGTAATGTCTGAAATGTTCACTTTCCAAAGTTAAAACTCTCTCCTTGTGCAATAAATATTTTAAAATGTACTGCAATTAGCCGAGCAACAAGTTTAATTCTCTCCTTGGTCAATTCTAGATGATTCCCATTGGTGAGAAACCTTGTCAATATCACGTTCTAAACACGTAACTGACACCACATGTGCAATATTATTATACGTTTATCGGAAAAGGGAAGTGGACTAATGAAATTAGCATCAAGCGTGTCCCCCTCTTCCTGTTTATTCTGTCACCTGTCAAAAATAGAGCAACTCCCAAAAGCTCGAAATAGAATCCCTCGTGTTCATCGGTGCAAGGTAAATTAACTGAACTATTAATTTGCAGTATATTTATAGGAATAGGTAGGATTACTCCAGTGTAAATTTCTGCCCGGCCAGCCTTTTGTATGGAATTAAGCATGATTACCACAGATTATGGTAATCAAGGTAGTAAAGAATTAGTATTCACAAAAAAAGATTTTCCTCCTTAAATAAACCAACTGGGGTGATATAATAAGAAACGTATAAAACAAAAATTTCTAGTTAAAACAAATTTCCACAATATTCAATAGTATTAACTCTTGTGATCGAGTGTGTATACGCAAATTGGCAATGCTACAAGTTTTCATGTCTTATTTTCTTATCCCTAAACTACTTGTTATGTGGTATTTGGTAAAACTATCAACAACAAAAACTTATAAGCATGCCATCATCTTGAACACTATAATTTATCCGTAGTTAGTTTCACAAATCACTCGGAAACAAAGTTCATATCACAAGCTATTTTCAACAATTCCTCTAAGAATCCCTCTTCTGCTCTTTTAGAATTCACACACAATTTCATCAAGATCAAAAGAAATGTGTATCTGATAGCTATCTTGTTTCATAAAGTGACCCAATATCAATCAAAATAGTTCCAGTACACTAATATATCTGTCTACAGTCTTACCCATTCTTGGGCTATGATGAGCTGCACCTAACACATGTGAACAACAACAACAACAAAAAAAAAAAAAATCAAAAACAATGTTATATACGTGGAGAGTGCCTTTTTCTCCCATGGATTGAAACTGAAGCCATCTTCTCAAAGAAAAATCAATTCTGCCAGTAAAAATAATTTAATTACATTTTGTACAGTTTATACTGCTCCCACCATAAAAAGGGTTAAATATCACAAACGTTTACGACTGCAGTCATGGGTGAAAGGGTTTTCGCCTACACATCTCTCCCCTTACTAATCCCATTGTCATGCCCTTTGGGTGAACAAAAAAGACGGGGGAAAAGAAAGGCCATCTGTTGCACCGTGGGCTTGCTTGGAATTATTGGTGGGGTTCGGCAAGGGGAACATTCTCAACATTATCAGCCAGTGTGCCACAAATACAGACACAACTTTCCTAAATAGCGTTCCCTTGTACATATCTAGCCCGACTCGAAGCAATTTCTACTCAACTGATTTTCTCCTGTATATTTTTCATTAGTTACTGTATAATTTGTGGAGACAAAATGGCGTTTGTTGAAGTAGATGTGTTGTGGGAAATGTTAGTGGTGGTGTTAATACTAGTCATTGTTGAAGTTTTATGGTACAAAAATGAGGATAACAATTGTATTAATGGTAGTGGAGGTGAGGATAAATGTTGGTGAGGCAACAAGTGATGCAAGTTGCAGATCACGAATGGAAACTTCAGCAGTAGTTGCATACAGGGCCGCGGCCAGGGTAGGGCAACGAGGACAAAATTTCGTAGCTCACAACGGTCAAGGGCCCACCGCCATCATAAATTATAATTCACAGGGGCCTAGTGCATAATTTTTCCAAGGATCCACAAATCTTGCCGCCGCCGCCGCCGCGGTAGCATATTTCAATGGTAAAGAATAGTAGTATATTGACATTTAAACCAGCTCTGATGTGCGCACTACAATATATTGGTCCCTACCTGGAGCCCACATAACAGCGGCAACAGATTGCTTGAATCTGATTTGGCTGACACAATTTCTGTTTTACATTGTTGATTTATTTAGCCAGTTTGAGGCGTGATGTTAGATCTCTCTCTCTCTCTCTCTCTCTCTCTCTCATTGCAGAACCACAATAATAGCCCACACAACCATTCTGTTGTGTATTGTACATTATCACGTGCAAAAGACCTACTTGCACACTATCTAAAGATATAATGCTTTATTTCTGACCCCCATTTTATGATGGATTTGTATATATGAACAACTACATACATGTATTTGGGCAAAGAGTTGCACGAAATCATGAACGATCGCTAGGGCTGTGGAGATATGGAGTCCTCTCTGTACTTGCTTACAAGTCCAACTGCAACCAACCCAGACCCTGATCTGCTGTGAAGCAAATCGCCGGCAGACCAAGGTCTGTGTTGTATGTTCTACTGAATACTCCCAACAAATTGCAAGACCTAAATCTGCCGGCGTATTATGCAACATCAGATCTGAGTCTGTGCTGTTTGTAGCTGGATTTGACTCATAAACATGTATGTGAAAGATGGGATACTACCGCTTACACAAATTGTGCAAAACATTAGATGCCGATTTTGTAGTTTCTGTAATGTATGCAAAACTTCAAACAAGTATGCTAATTAACTGGTTGAAATTGAGGAACAAAAATTCAGTACAAAGGAACAAAAATGTTGCTATCTGTAAGCAATATATACACGTGCCTTTCAGGAGCCGATTACCTGATAGAGTAGCCCGATTAACAAAGTAGTTTTTAGGACTGTTTTGGGGGGATTGACGCTATTTTTCGGCACAAGATAGGTTATACATGGTGGCCATTATATTTACGGAGAAAGAACATGAGAAGAACCACCAACTCTTGAGAAGCAGCTGGCAAGTTTTCTCGCATGTCCACGTTGGCCAAGCCGACATTTAAACCCACACTGACAAAGGTGAGATGCGATTGGTCTGTAAAGCCGAGCGCCTCAGATCACTCGGCCTCCTAAGGCCCCGATAAATCAAGTGAAAACTGGTAACTTTTACTGTGGCCCCACACCACCCATGGTGGATTACTGTAATGAAGAAGTGTTCAGAAAGAAAGGAAGATCAAACAAAAGAAGAAAAAACTAAAGTGACAAAAAATGAAGTTTGTTCTCCTGATTTTAATGACACTTTTAACACAATATTAACTACAATATGCCTAGAAAACGGGAACTAGGTGCCTCCAAGATTACACCGAAGCAACTCACCTGGATAGGAACTGAATCTGTGACCCTTGGATTACGAGTCTAATGCTCGACCAATTGTGGTACAGATGTTTCCCATAAAGAAATTAGTTGTTTACTTAGTTTGTCTTTGAAATAGTGTAAATAAATGTCCTTCAATTACACTACTGCATACAATTTCCTGTCATTATTTTTACTGTTTTTGCTCATTCAAAATCAGAAATATGGTTATATGAATCAAAGTAATTGGACAGTACTACAAATGTTTCACAACCAAGATTTCCTATCCTTGGGTGGGAATCATTGAATCAGATGTCAAGCCTTCCATATTGCTACATTCTGGCTCATATCAATTTTGTTACCAATAGATGGAAATGAGGTGGGGGGTGTACTGCATAAATTCTTTTGTGCACTGTTTCAATCCATTTTTTTAATTTTTATTGTAGATGCATATGGTGCTAAATTATCTTGTAACAAATTGGTATAGAAGGACTTTGCCTTTAATGTGAAAGTGATGAAAGGACGAACTCATTTATTCAAAATCAAAGACTAAAAGTGTACATCAATGTGGTCAAGTAGGGGCCTTTCTTAAACTTAGATGAATTTGTTTTAAAATTTAATATTTGTATGGTTTTACCAAAGTCTGTTTCATTCCTGACTGTTTAGAAGATTTACTTTGCATCTTTGTTGTCATTAAAAAACTTCCAAAAGAAAATGTTCAATCACAATAGACTTTTAAATTGGTGATATCATAACATGAAATTCAATCTGGTTTACACTGGGTAACACCTGGTTGGCTTCGTCTAAAAATGTCCATGTATTTTAACACTGATTTTGTTGCTTGCATTCCTACAGGAGTTTTATAATGATCTTGCCTAAATGAATAGTGATTGAAAAAGCAAGCAAAATAAACTGAATAATCACTAAAGGTATGTGAAAATTCTAACACTGACACCTGAAAGGAGTTCTGACATAAACTTGATTTATATTGGGGGGAAAAAAAGGAATACTATATATCTACTTCTGCCTAAGTGGTTAGAGCATCTGCCTTGGATGCAGGAGATCACTGGTTCAAACCCTGGACAAGTCATAAAAAAGACTCTAAAAATGGTACCAGCAGCTGCCTCGCTTGGCGTTCAGCATTAAGAGAATAGTGTTGTACCAGATAACCTGGTGTCAGGATAATGTAACTGGATAGGGCATGATGCTACCATGTCTGCAGCATGATGCCCCGTTGCTAGACATCACTACAAACTGCCACACTGCAGACACGTAGCTGCCAACCCTCCAGACTCGCAATGAATGAAAAGAGGGATAAAAATTTGTGAATTTTGAACACAGTGAAAAATTATACCATGACACCAGCTCTATCCACTTCATTGGTCAGTAGTGCATTATATGAAAATTCCAAAATAAAACTATAACATATTATTTATGCCAATTACAAGTACAAATTTACTGATATACACAACTTCACAGTATTTGTCATATGATGCTGTGGCAAACTTGAACTTCCTCAATTGGGCTATGGTAAATCTGTTTTCAAAACAGTTCAGGCTTCTTGCCTTTGTTTAATCTTAAAATTGTTGCAAATTTTCAGCACCTAAGGAGCCACTAATGTTCGTCTTATTTTTCCTTACAACAGGAAACACTCTTTCACTGTCACTGTTGTTGATCTCCATCTGAGAAAGGCAAGTTATATTCAACAGGAAAACTCACAAACAAAGCTTCAGCATTTGTAGCTAGCAAGACTTAAGAGATGGCATAAGTACTCCAGTGCTGAAATCTGCTGGGTGCTCTTCATTTTTCTAATATCTATATGCATTTTGCAAGCTGTGTGCTTTTTCACATCACTGCCACATGCCCACAGAGTCTCGTATTGTTCCTTTCAATTTATCTATCATACATGTACGATATAATATTATATAGTTCATGTATGACAGGTAAACTGTAAGCATCAATGTGACCCTCTGTGCACATTCCCAATTCTAATCTTCACAGCATACTACTGTACAAAAAACATAATGTACATCGATGTTTGATGGCTGAAAGCAAGGCCAATTTTTTGTGTACTCCAAGGTATATTTCACTTTTGTGGAATACATTTTTTTCTTCCATGCAGGTGAAAACATTTTAACTTGTGTAGCTTAATTACAAAATGGTATTAATCCATAAGATTAAACGTCGAATAATTAACGATTATTGGTGTTGGTGCATGCATGGAAAGATATGAACTCAAGAAATTACGATATATACTAATCTTTCAATATCTGAAAAATTCCAACACTAAAAAAAGCTGTCTTAATTTGGTGTTTGTTTAAAAACAATTTACAGTTGCTGCGAGTATGTACATGTGCCATTTAAAAAAAAAAAAATCAGTTGGGCCCCGTTTTCTTCAGAAGTATTTGTAAAACTTTTTCTAAACATAGATTATATACTTTACAATGCTTTCTACAGGGCAAACTGTAACAATTGGATATAGTTCTGCTAACATAGCGACTAGCAATACAGGACTGTTATGAGCATCAGTGACCACTGGTGCTATTTGACTAGCACTTAACAGGATAAAATTTATTTTATTCATGATTTAAGCCGATTGAGAATTCAGGAATTCATTATATTTTTGCATGCAGTGTGAATTCGCAAATCACTATAGACAGTTGTTCAATTCATGCCAAAATCGCGAGGGCTGGCAGGTCTGCAGACATTAGCGACATGACTAAAACTGTTAAAGCTACATTAACAATATATATACAGTAAAATCTGTTATGAGACCGCCCCTTCTGCCAACAAAAAGTGGTCTCTCAAGACAGGTGGTCTTTCATAGCAGGTCTGTACAAAAATAGGTTTCCAAGGTCCAGTTTCAGAACAATTTCAAGAAAAATAACCACAATCACTGTACATATATTCTATTCTTTGTTAGTAGTTGTTGCTAAAATATTGTATGCATTCATCTAAAAACAAAATTATATTGTAATAAAGATATACTTCTATCATTAAACATGAAATCACATTTACATTTGAAGATCACATATTTTAGCATATGAAATTGTTTCTGAATTACTCATTTTCCTTTATAACAACCTAAATTTGTTTTACCAACGTTTAAACCGCTTTTTTGCAAGTGGTCTGCACTTTTTCACTTCTTTCAGTTACAATAATTATTTTCTCCAGCATTAAAATTTGTCTCTTTTTAGTTGGAGGTTCGTCCATTGTTATTAAAATTCTAGGTGTTAAAATTATTAGTGCTCAGTTGTAATATCGAACGTAAAGATGGTGGCTGTGGGAAAATATGAAAAATCTATACATGTGCATTGCATATCTAACAATTAACTAAAAAAAAAAAATAAAAAAAAAACAAACCACCCAAATGATTATCTCATCCAGAAACAGGACCATTTACTCAGTGGCAAAAGTCAACGGCTTCATTAAAAGATGACATGCAGGGATTAACTCTGTAAGCAAAGTGTGTAACCCGGTCACAGCAACTTGAATAGACAACAGCTTTGTGATTGGGATGTCATCACTTAACATGGGGGGGGGAACAAACATCACACGTCTTAAGCACTATCAATCGAATCCCGCAAATAATTCTCTCTTGCTGGTTTAATAGACAATGACCTTATTCACCCCCCGGCAATACCGATTAACTCGAGACAAACAATATACGCGGCCACTTTGTCAACTTTGGCACTTCAACGGCATTTCATGACATGTACATTAGCCTGGTTTACGGACTGTAGCATCTATCACCGGTAGCAACAATCCTTTTGTTTTTTAATTATTCCTTTTATGTTTGTTTTATCAGAACAATCTATACTAATCAAGCGGTCGTTGTAATAATTGATTACATAAAGGTCACTGGTGTCTGTCTGTTCTTGCGATACAGTTGTCATAGGGATGCCAGGTCATACAACGGCCATGAAGCAAGTTAAGTGCAGGAATAATTAGTCTGGTTCCCTGCTCTGTATGTTTTCTGCATTCCTCACCCCAATATGAATAATGGAGAACAACACAGGGAGCATACGAAGCAGGGAACCAGGCTAAGAAATAATCTACATATACTTTAGTCTGGTTTACAACAGAAACTTTAAATCACTATAAGCCTAGCTAAAAAAAAGGCAGAGATCGGTAGCCAGCCTATTTTTTATTTTTATTTTTTTTTTATATTTAGAACGGTATGAGTGGTCGTTCTTACAGGGATTAAATAAAGGTTGGTGGAGTTTATCCTTGTTTTTTTGTGATGCGGTCGTTCATAGCAGTGTCGAAATGCATATTTTGCCAAGAAATTGCGGTCGCTGGTCACATTCAGCAGGTGGTCGCTCACAGCAGAGCATTTATATAATAAAATCGATCCGTGCATTACGATTGTGGTCGTACATGACAGGTGGTCCCTCATAGCAGAGGTCGCTCATGACAGGTTCTACTGTATATGTATATTTCACTGATTTATTTTGTTCACCTATCATCATGATAATACATGTTTTGAAAATATTTTGTGATGCTACCTGACGCTTACCCCTATTCTATCAAATATTTTTAGGGAGATCTCTGTCTCAAAGTCAAGCTCTGCTCCAAAATGTGAAATATGGCTGTTGTGTGGTTAGGCAAGTTACAAAAAGCATGTGTACTTACCGAACCCTTGGGCCTCTTTCCTGATGGACCACTGGGCCTTCTCACTGAAAGACAAGAGGGATACAGTATAAAGACACAGCAAGTAATAAAGATGCATGCACCAACCAGATTTGGATAGGATTAGAAAGTCCATATTCCCCTTATGCTCTTTTCAAAAGGTGAAGATCTAATTTTATAAAAACTTCAAAGCAATTTACTTGATGGACAAGGAAAAGGCTGGCAACATTCAAAGCAATTTACTTGATGGAAAAGGGAAAGGCTGGTAATCTTAAAGGCAACTGACTTAATGGGAATGGCAGGTAATCCTCTTTTCAGCGACAGTACGCCTGTACAAAACGGCCCCTTACAGTAAGGCAGTTCCTTTCGTACAATTATGCGTGATCATGGTTCCATTTTATCAGAGTCCCAATGCTGCTGTTTATCACAAATTTCACCACTTTTCCAATCTAAGTTTGCAAGGTAGGAAATGTTTTATTAACAAAAGCTATCTGATATCACAATTCTTTCAAACAATCAAGTCATTAAATTGAAACAACTTACAAATATTCAGTTTAGAATTAAGATGTGCCACCCATAACTCAGTCAGCAACATTGCTTGTAATTGTTATTTTCCGCCTGTGCTCCAAATGTAGTGATGTGATACATTCAACAAATTCTAGTAGTGACTAATCTAATAACAACATCACATGTGACTTACAAACTGATTCAAGAGGGAATTAAGAGAGGCAAGTCTGCTGGGTTTTTTTATCGGATCTGAGAAGAAAAATAGTGCATTAGACAAAAACAAGACTCACATGAATATTGGTGATTAGCAGGTGTGCTGGAATAACCTGAAGGCAAACTTGGGCTGAAAACAATCTGACAGCACGATTCTGGCATTTTATGTTTACAATGGTGATGTTACCGAACCTTGTGTTCCAACTTTCAAATGAAATCAAATGACACATGGATATAGACAATCAACATCAAATTAATTTGTACACATACGAAAAATGGCAGGATTTCTGAGTTTGAAAGAGAAATAACAAGGCTCATAATGTAATTAAATGTCAATATTATCTGGTTTTAATGGAAGACAATGATGTTTAAGACCAATATCTTTCAAGACTCAGTATTATTCTCATGTTTTGGCATAGGTGACGTTACTGCATGTGACAGCAGCAATGGGACTTAAAGAATATTTATAAAATACTTAAATATATGGCAACTTTACCTATTAATCAGTCCACTTTTACAAACATCATTATAGTGAAGCAGTACTCTTATAACACCTGCCTGACTGGCTTTTTTTGGGTTGGTGGGTTGGGAGCGGGAGGTTTTATAGATTTTTAGTTTAATGCCATTTTTCAGCACAATGTAGGCTGTACATGGTGGCTAGTATATTTAGTGCAGGAAGAACATTCAGAAAGAATCACCAACTTTTGATTTGGTTTTTTTTTTAGTTTAATGCCATTTTCAGCACACTGTAGGCTGTGCATGGTTGCTTGCATATTTAGTGCAGGAAGAACACAGGTGGACCTCAGGAACAACCACTGGAAGCTTCTGGCAAGCTTTTGCATATATCTATATTGATTAAGCCGAGACTCAAACTCAGACCTGTAAAGGCAAGCATCTTATACACTCAGCCACCTGGGCCCCCTACTACCTGCCTGATGGCACAGACAAATGATGCCTAGTATCAACAGATCAAGCCTAAAGACCGTTCTTTATAAGATCCTCATTAATTCATGTAGTATGAAAACAAGGCTAAGCTAGGCAATTCAGCAAACAAACCATAAAACAATATATAGGATCATTACAATGTAATTTGACTCTCAAGGTACCACCATTCATACAAACATGAAAAAAGAAGAACAAATGAAACAATGTGCATTCTGCTCTGTAGCTTACATTTTGCTTACTAATGCTGATTTTCATCATATATTCATCTCTTTTACATGCTCGTCTTACTCAAACCACTTATATGTTCTTGTTTGTATGTGCAGTAGTAAGAGGAATGAAAATTGGGATGCCAAAGGGAGAAAAATCAGGATCAGCGTTTGCAACCATATATTTATAAAACTTCTATTAAAAAAAATTGACATCTCTTTTGTCTTATGCTACTTACATATGTGAAAAACATCTGCTACAGTCATACCATAACAATCCATCACTTTTCCATTATCATATTTTATGCTGATATTTAGAGTTGATTCAATGAACACACTCAATATTAGCATGTAAAAAAATGAAAATGGAAAAATGTAGATTTTGAAGGTATGATGGTGTAATTCTTGCATAATTTCTGCATCACTTTTTGATTCTCTTTGAATGAGGCACCATCATTGTGAATCAAAAGTATTTTTTGCATTTTTAAAAATCAGGATTTAGGAGAAAAAAAATCAGAATAGCTGAATTTTCAGATTTAAAAAAATTGGAGATCATCCCAAATAAATTGGGCTAAGTGGCAGGTTTGTTAATATTCCATTAACCTTTAATGCCACGTTTCTTAAATTTTCCTAGAAAGTTCATACAGATGAATATGCAATAAGTATCTTACCTTCAGTAATTTAGCAAGCCATGAAATCCCCCAAAATTTGTACACCTTGAAACACCACACCCACCCACCAGCCAATTTATAGTTGTTTACAAGTACAGTACTCCCAAAATGTAATAAACTTATTGTGACTGTTTAATTTGGCAAGTACAGTATTCCTTAACTGTAACAAAACTTGATGGGGCTGTTTAATCTGGACAGTACAGTACTTCCCCAATGGTTACAAACTTAATGGAACTGTTTAATTCAGGAAGTACAGAATCCCCCAACTGAAAAGAAACTCATTGTGACTGTTTAATTTGGCAATTACATTAACTGCTGCAGCATCCAAAGAAAAGTTCATCGGATAACTTGTTAGCTGTAAAAAGGTCCAATAAAGTTATGAATTTTCTGTTAATTATTTATTAATTATACATTTGTAAGGTCCACTATGCACAGAACTGGTGTTGAGAGGATGAAACCATTTTATTTGTCTGGACTGAAAAATTAAACTACATTTGTCTCAACTGATGGTGATTGTAAATGTTGCATGCATATTAGCTAATTAGCTATGGAGGCACCTGTTGTTTTTTTTTTGTTTGTTTGCTTTTTTTTATTTCTGCCATGGTTTTGTCATGTTTGATGCCATTTTTCAGAATGTGATGGCAGCTAGTACTGTCAAACCTGTCTACAGCAGCCACCCATGTGAAAAGCAAAAGGCTCTCAAACTTGGTTCATGACAACCTTATGTACTAGGAATCCAATAGCATTAGCATTAGTAGTAGTAGTAGTAGCAGTATTATCATTATCCTTATTTTGCATGTATCATTATTATTAGCAGTATTTGTATGCTATGAAGATACACATATTTAGCAAAACAAAAATTAACAAAATTTAATAAAAGAAGTTCTACACAAGGATATTGAATCCTCACTTAAGATTTTTTGACTTGCCAATGACAAGATGTGTTACCTCTCTCCTGTAGAGAAATAACTCTGTGTAAATCAGTACTGATTCCATGTGTCATTTAATGTCTCATAAAACCAATTTGATAATTTAAATACACTTTCATAAAATCAAGAAAACTACAACTGTATACATGCACTCATTTATACATCTCTCTCTCTCTCTCATATACATATACAAATACTTGTATCTCATTATCAGTAGAAATGGCTTCTAAATACAATTACTAATCGACAACTTACCTGTAACTGTGAAACACATGACTCACATTCTGTCATGGCAGTTGATAAAATTTGGCAAGAAAACAAGTGTTCACGCTTTAAACGATGGATTAAGCAGTTGATGTGACTCGCCGAGATCAAAAGACAGTCTGTTTTCGTTTGCAACCTTTGATGATTAGGTAAAGAGGCATCCTGGGGCTATTCTTAGTAGCACCTACACCATTAGTTAGCGTTTCCTCTGACCTTTCCTACCTAATGTTCGATATACTGACATTTATGCTTGATTGTAAGGTCAGAATCAATTGCCTATCAAAAGTTGGAATTTGTGGCGGTGGCATAGGGTAGCCACTTGCCAGCAGGGCTGGCAAACTTAAACTATGTTAGAGTGAGTCATACCTGTAAGAAATTGATTGGAAAATGAATTATTTTCTGAGAAATTGCAAGTATTATAATCGCTATGTATTTAATCTGCTGACAGACATGATGAAATTACAGTGATGATGAAATTTGACATGGTACTCGCCATTTGCATTTCTAGTCACATGACTATACAAATCTTGCATACTACATGTCAACAACATCAGCAGTCCAATAGTCACCTGGGGAGGGTGGAGGCATTCAAAAGGGGGACCACTGTATAGTGATTACCTTTTGTAAACCTGTGCTTTAATATCAACTGAAAATTACTCTTCCAGGTAATAAAATCTGTTCATATGCTTCTTAATACAAGTAAAACACTAATATTTGATTTCACGAATGCATGTGCCAATTGACCGATTTCTCAGAAATTGTTCCTGAGGAAAGTATGCTCACATCAGCATTTATATTTGACATAGGTCTAGCCAAAAGTAGGCTTTGAAATCACTCAAGCATGCAAAATATGGTAACAACAACCAAATTTTGGTATGGTTCAGAAACTTGTCCTGAGATGCACCCACATACCAATTTCCATACGTATAGATGAAATAGAGTCTGCAATATTGAGGGGGTAATGAATGGCTAATACAGTTTTTGGCCATTAATGTTTCAGGTTCATTCTGGGCAACCACACCTAAACATTTTCTGCAAACAGCAGATTTTTGACAGACTATGCGGCTTCTGACAGAACAGACAATTTTGAGATTTTTGGGGTTGGGAGGGTTCTTACAAATTGCGATGTTTCTGTTCAACTTGCCAATGATCACAAAATTTCATATCATTCTTAAAACAAGGTAAAATAATCAGCTTCTAAATAGATCATATATTACGAGTCTTACCTCTCATGGACTCTTCTAATGAGGGTCTCTTACTGTTAAAGTAATATGGTGACACTTGTTTTTCTGGTGTTAAAGAGTTTGGTGACATGGTCATATTACTTCCCATCATGCCCTGAAACAAAAAAAAATAAAATGTAATGGGGCCTGTTTCACATGTGTAAGCACTGTTTCTGAAATTTACACTGGCATAAGCATTCAACACTGGATGGATTAGATTATTTATTTTTTTCTTTTGATATACACTATAACCCATTTTCTAACAAACTACTGAAGACCCCTGAAATCTGTTTGCTTAATCTGATCTAAAACGTGACAGATTCTACTTAAAGATGGACCTAGAATTAGTCCTTTCTAATACCAGTAAAGCAGTTGGCTGGTTGGTTTGTTGGTTGGTGGGTGACTGCAACATGTCAGTGACTATTTGGTACCAAGCCAATGGGAGTCTAGTACCCTGACACACCATGACCCTGGCTATCCTTCAGAAAAACTGGATTTGTTAAATCACAGTAACTATTTTCCCTTGCCATTTCACGTAACAAAAATGCCCAAAAGTTTCAAACCAGGACAGGGTTGGTTTTCTGTTCTGCATCTTTAACATTTTATTGGATGCAAAATAATGTCCTTGGACTGGGTACTATAACCAGGAGAATATGTAGGTAATGTGTTACTGCTATCATATCCCATGTTTCCTTTGTTGTGTCACATGTAATCCTGGGAAATTCAAGTGATTATCTTGCAATGGAAGTGACAAAGTGTAATACTCGAAGATTATACTGAAATATAAAAATGAATAATCTAGATACTCACACCACTGCCTGTACAAATAAACTATGGTCATTAGCTACCATTTTGTCCTAACTCTTGATAATGGAAATATATATAGCCTGCTTGCATCTTCCTGGAGAATGTCTTTGCCCTAGTGCCAGGCTTCAAAAATATGTGGTCAAATATCGATGTTTTGGCTTCTTAGGCTACTTCCATCAAAGGACAGAATAACATCTTAGCCGTGTGTAAAAGTACTTCACTACCATGGAACCCAGGTAGCACAGTGGGATAAGTGGTTGCTTGGCAGCTCTGGGATTCAAGTCTGATTCTCACTGCCATCTTAAATATGCAAGGCTTTAAAATAGGCATGTGCAACTTCCTGGGCGCAGGTCAGATATGCAATTTCTAAAGCCACACCCTACAATATAAACAGATGGCTAAAACCAGATCTCAGGCCAGAGTTAGCCTCCCAATTGCTGCCTGCTTTAAAACTTGACCATGATATGCTTTTCAATATTTTCAGGCTTCTAGTGTCCAAAAGTTAGTGCATGGATCTTGAAGATCAAGTCTGATGCCATTAATCAGACAAATATCAATGCCACCAACTCAATTCCATTCAAGCACTCCAACAATCACTTCTGTTGCCAAACAAAGCATGTGACTTGTTTTTACAAGCAACTTAACTTTCATACATCAGTGCGTTTTTTTGTCTCAGTTCTGTTCGAAAAATCAAACAGATGTAACTCAGGGTAATAGCCATATGACACAAGAGCAGAAGATCCTTCTAAAACTAGAAACTAATTTTTTAAAACTTGAAATGTGTAAAACGCAAATACAAAAAATACTAATCATGTAAAGTAGATTGACTCAATAAAGATCATTTTGACCCTCAGTAGGTCCTGTGTTGTGATTCTGTATGGACCATTTCAGTCGCTAGCAAATGGTCAGTAATGAATGAAGAATATGACAATCTCTAGCTGGCCAAGATGGGGCAAGGAATTCTGGCACCATGTGAAGAAGCTAATGAAAGAAAACTACATGCTACCTACAGTAGCAATGAAATGTTTTGTTTATGGAATCCACCGATTTGATGACAGAAAGGAGAAAAATTGAAATTTTGTGATTAAATGATAAAGGTTGGGTATTTTTAAAAGAGCAAATTTTACCTATTCACTCATAAAGGATGGACTTCATGTTATCTTGGTGACTGATTTGGTGAAAATTAATACTTTGATCAATACACAACCATAATCATTTACTCTTCAAATAAAATACCTGCAATCGGGAGAAACAGCTTTTTGGGAAGAGCAGCTTACTTACACAAGACACAATTGGAATTAAAAACCAAATGAGACAAAGAAGCTTACTTTTAATGATTTAATTACTCCCTCAATGCATTATGTCACATTTATGAATGTGTGTGTGTAAAGTTTCCTGACAACCTTCCAGCTAGTTTAGGTGGAATAGCATTAACAGACTTGTGCTGATGAATGAATGAATGAATGGAAGGATGATGGGCAGCATGTGTGATATAAGCTCATTTGGACTATGACCACCAGTAGAGCTAAAAGAAAACCCATAAAACTGAATAAAACTCAACATTCTCAGTATTTGGAATCTGAAAATTCAAATGGTTATGTACCGGTGCCCTCAATATTTTCTACCATGACAACAATTTTCTTGCATTTTAGACCTGAAATACAAATCACCTGGCAGCCCCCCCAAAAAGATGTACACTGAGGATATGATCTCCTACTACAATACAGACCTTACAAAGAAAATATCAATGAGCATAGTGTTCACTTGAAAGCATAAACCTTGCTTTTAATAGTTAATGAATTTTCCTCCTTCCAAATGAATAAAAAAGACACTGATGGTGGAGTTCATCAACCCATAAAGTTATGTTATAAAAAGAAAAGACCTGTAAATCATAAACAAATAAAATGGGTTTCAAAGATGTTCAAAGACTTGGACCAAAATTCAATCTTGAAAAACTTGTGTTTTTAAAAATAGCCATATTTAGCATATGTACAGTTCAACTACATATAGAAGCTGAACAACAAATGTGTCTTCAACAAAAAATAAAAGTCACAGCTGTAAAAAGTAGGCTACAAAGACTCCCCCTCAATCCAGAAAAAGTATTAGCAAGAATATCGCCACTGACACGTTCCTTCAAGGTACAGGTGCAACACACACAGGCAAATAAAACCAGTTTTCTTTTAATCACACATGCATAATTCAAAGTGGGCGCTCTTCTGTACAGGAAACTGACCAAAGCTAGAGTTGCCTCTTCATGTCAATCGAAAAATGGATGCAATCAAACCTATGAAGTTGTCAGTAGCTGCATTAACCGCTTCAAGAATTCTTAAGCAGGGGCACCTTTTAAGACAGAAATAGCAGTGCAAGGGATATGATCAACATCTCTAGCTACATACAAGGAGTTCCTGATAAAAGCAGAAAACCCAGCATGGAAATATCACAATATACTATAAACAAACTTCTATATATTTTACTCAGTGTTCCCGCTGATAAATCAGATGGGAAAGTCTATGTGGTAATTAAATTTTAAACATTAGGACTATATTCAGACATAATACAAGAAGATATAATATCCAATATAGAAGACACCAAATGCTTGTATTATTCTGACTTTTTCATTTTATGAAAATCATACTGTGAAAGGAAATGTATTTGTAATTAATTTTAAGTAAATGTAACAGACATAATTAAAGATATATTTAAATAATATCTGGGAATGACCCAAGGAAAAGAAACCATCAGTACCAAATTTAAAAGGGACTTCTTGTATAAATTTTGTCCAAACAGCAAAACCGGTAAAATGTCAGAAGATGTTCCACATGTTAGTGCAGTATAACTGGTTAATCAATAAAAACCTGTGCATAAAGGACAATGAGCATATGAACCACATTTCTTCAATTTACAGATTTCACCTGTATATAAAGATCCCCTGTCCATAGAATACCGAGTTTTAAGGTCCTTTGCTGTCGTTCATAAGAAAGTTTAGTTGTAACTGAAAATCATTCATTCATTAATCACATGAACAGAATTGATTTATGATTGATTCTAATCAGAGAGAGCAAATTTAAGGCTTCGTTCATGTGTTCTTGTAATTCCATGATTTATATCTATTTCCAACTTTATTTCATCTGTATCTATTTCTTAAATCTTTATTTCAGTTTTCATTTTCTGTATTCTATTGTTTTTTCAAAATTTTAAGTTTTCTTTTAATTTGTTACAAATTCAAAGCATTTATTCAATGTATATAAATTAGTACTATATATATATATATATATATATATATATATATATATATACACACACACATGAATGATCAAAGTTAAATAAGCTCTAAGTTCTCTTATTCTTCACATGTGTGATGGCTATTACAAGTCCCTTAATGATCTCAAGTTTTGCAAAAATAGGAATTTCTAATTCCAAAACTTTCACTGCTGGACTTTAATTCTAGTATTACTAACCAAATTTCCCCCCACTCCAATCCCCCACTCAAACACATTACATGAAGTTAAAATAAAATTTATCAGTTTTTACTAACAACAGCACAGATCTGTAAACAATGAGAGTTCTTCTACTTGAAGAAACTCCACCTCTCTGTGCAGTCAAACACACTACTAATGACCTTCAGCCTACACTTTAGACCATCACTCAGCCATGCATGCTTACACTAATCAAGGATGAAATAATGTCCTCTGCAGCAGCAGGTGCAGTATACATCAAGTACATTTAAAACACTGGGAATGGGGTTTGCAAGTCCAATCTGAATGCACTGCATAACAGATGAACTTGAAAATTATTTACTTATCATTAAAACTGATCCTCAATGATTAGGAAATTTTTTCTATAGCAGAGAGATACAAAATATTGTTTGCAGACATTTTTTTCTTCACTCCTGGGTCAGAAGTGGTGGTGGGCATATTTCTGGGAGACGCACAGTGTCAGTTACAATTTTCTCAAAGTGTGCATGTGCAAGGTGCCACTTTCGAGCATGGATGTAAGATCAGAGAAATACAGCAACACTGGTTACAATAAGAGGCTGATGCTCTGACAACAACAGTTATGAAAGGCCTTGAGCATTGGAATGTGATAACCACTCTGCAGATACTGAACAATTAGCATACTACCCACACATTTCATGAAAACTCTACACCATGAAAAAGAGATCACATCTAGATATAAGTACAAAAAACTGAAGAGATTATTTTTGTCTTGCAAACTGATACCAAGACAAGATTATAGTACCAGATAATGCCATATCTATTTCAAAGGGTTCAGGTGTTTTAATCTAGACCTTAAACTGGCAACCATTACCAACTCATCTCTGCTGTTAAAACAGAATGATTATAATAAGACTGTGCTTTCCTCAATGTAATCTGAAATCAGTCAAGACAGAGACAGGGTTCATAAATCTCTGCAATCTTTTCAATCAAAATAAAATCAAAGGATCATCGCAATTTTAATGGCAAATACTGCCAACAGTTGCCTATTAGGAATGAAAATTTTGATTAGATTAGGAAGATAAAGTTCTTACAAATCAGAATATCACAACTATAAAAAAAGACATCAGGAATATAATTATGGAGGTCTTTCAAAGGTGTGTTGATCCCATGACAGCATTAAGTATACGGTCAAAATTGTATGCAATGTCGAGTAAAACTGAAATGTGGAGTAAAACTGAAATGTCAAGTAAAACTGAAATGTTAAGTAAAACTGAAATGTCAAGTAAAACTGAAATGTCAAGTAAAATTGAAATGTCTTCCTACACCAGTTATACTATATGGTGTTAAATCCACAACAACAAAATCAACAAGGACATTTATATGCTTATCTAGTTGCTAGATGAGACTACCTTAAAATACTATTCTTCAGAAAAATGTCCCTAAGCAACAGCTTGACACAATTTTCCATTAATGGTAATAAGACTGCATTACCAAATTAAAACAGTACACCTATATTTAAGGTAAATTCAGCAAATAATGTAAAGACATGTGGCTTGGGAATCTGTAAAGGGAATGCCCATGGAAATCTTCACCAGTAACATGAAAGCATCGGAGGATTGTTTGTTTGTTGCATCACAAGATCAGTTTATGCAGTGCAATATACACTTTAGCTAACAATGCTGCACAATCAAGGGTGCATTTAGCCACTGTACTGCCTGTGAGCATTTTGGTGGAATGGTTTATACTGACAGCCACAGGAACATGGAGGACAGTTAAATTTTCCTAAACTATTATTAAATCTGATTGGGAGGGTCAGTTGAATTTCCAAGTGAGTTTACCCTGCAGGTCAATGGAACACTAGTCCCTCACAGGGACTGGATACTTTACTGCAATGAAACACTAGTTCCTCAAAGGGACAAGATGCTTTCCTGGCCAAAAAGAACTTTCAAGAAATCAAGATAAGACCATTTCTTTTGTTTAACTGCTGAGTGCTGAAACCATCTCAGATTTTCAACAATAGAAAAAGTTTCAGATTTGCTGCTGCGGATGCTAAGTTAGCATGATTTTCATTTGGGATAACAAGACACTGAATGAGATCTTTTAGTGGAAACACCATGATGATATAATTTTCCATTTTGGAAAAGTAACACCAAGATTTTCAAGATGGCTGCCTTTGCAGCCATACTGGATGTTAGATTATCATTTTCATTTAAAACCATCTAGGCACTATAAGAATTCTGGTGAAAGCATAATACACCTCTCCCTTGATAACTCATGCACAACAGGGTCCACAAACATAGACCACACTATAAGCGAGGGCGCGAGTTACCGAGGGACCTTCAAAAAGTTGAAAAAATTCGCTTAGACATCGAGAAAACATCGGGGGGGGTCGGGTTAGGGAACTGGGCCGTTTTAATGACTGAATGCTCATTTTACAATCATGTCTATAATAAATTTTAGTAGCGCACTTTTTCTAATGAAGTTGTTCGTTATTCTATTTAAATAACATTTATTTTCAAAATGTCCAGCATGTGAAAGATCGTCGCAACTGGTTTCAACAACCATCACATGTACGTGAAAACATCTGTGTATTACGTCACTGCTTTTTGTTTTCTTCATGAGTCTGGTTCCCGGAGTGGAATTTAATAGTATCCTGCAAAATCGGCAATCAACTAGACTAACTGTCGATACACAACCAAACAAAATTCCTTTTTCTAAAAAACAATCGAAATTTATTTCGTGAGACAATCGTCCACGTCGAATCTCAATTTTTGTATTGCTCAGTTAGTACACTATTGATGTCATGATTTCATTGCAAGTGATAATGAAACTTTTTATCATCCTTGAGGATATCTCTAAGTGCTAGTTCAAGAATTTTCTGAAACTCGCTTGCCCACAATGGTCCGCATCTGTGAAACCAAGCTCTTTATTTTACAAAGTATTCATTTTGCTTGCTTGCCTTGCTATCTTTGATCACAGTTACCAATGAGTCGGTTAATTTAAGGTAATTTATGTTACATACACAATAACATTTATAACAGTGATTGATCAAATGAAGTGAGTTCACCCGACATACGATTGGGGCCACTAGATTTTGAATTTGTAGGATTTTCATGCCTTTTAACTTTTCTTTTATTCCAGCTCCTTTATTTGATTAAAAAGACATAATTAACGTGATAATACAAAGGAGGCCAGCTTTTAACTCAGTGCAACAATACAACAAATACTTCCGCAAGTCAGTTATCAAAACACGGTCGGCACCTAATAGGTTCTCAGAGAAACTCTCGTGGACAAAGCTGTTACACTAGATTAGCACGTTTTACGTTTAATTACAAGAGGACACATTGCATTTATGATGATTCCACTTAAAAAGAACTAAAAGATAGAACCCGAACATAAATTTCAATTGATAAACAAATTATTTAATTTGTATATATTTATTAAAGCACTGCCTCCACTCGGCATAAGTGACATTTTCATTGATTGAAATTTCCTTACATATCGTTGTGGTGAATGACCGTTTGGAAAGAAAATGTAAAAAATTGTATGACTTATTTTTAAATTTGATATTTCATAATGTTGATTAAAATTTCAGGTCCTATCTACCGTTTTCGACGATAAAACGAGCAATATATCAAAGTTTCCGTTAATAATTTTGATCGCGATTTGCTTCAAGTTCAAATAAATAGGGATCAATTTTTGGGGTATTTCTGGTTTAAAAAATGGGATCCATGCCTGACCCAGCGTTATAAGCGGGTTCGCAAGTTATCAGGGCGCAAGTTATCGAGGGAGTGGTGTATTGATATTACCAGCCACATAGGCTTTTCAGGACAGCCACTGTGATAGTCGCATTGGAAGCCATTTACATCTACAACCAACTAGACATTGTAAGTCTTAAATGCTGGTATGACAATTCATTCAGAAGTAGTGATAACACTTTCAAGATGGCCACTGTGGAGGCCATACTGGATGTCTGAGCAGCACCATTTTTATTTAAGACTAATCAGACACAATAAGAAATCAAACAGAAAAACTCAATTTCTATACCATCAGGAAGAGTAGCAATAACAAGATATTCAACATGACTGCAGTGGTGACTATACTGGATATGCCAGAGACATTTAAAACCAACTAGACATCATTAAGAAACCTTCTCATGAAAACCCTATGACAATATTTTTTTATTCAGGAGGAGTAGCAATAACAAGACTTTCAATGTCATATTTGATGTCAGGTTGACACTATTTTCATTTATGACCAACTAGACATCATAAGTCTATTAGAGAAAATCCCATGCTGACATGACCATCCATTCAGGAAAACAGGTGACAAGACTTTCAAGATTTCTCCTGTAGAGACCACATTAGATGTAAATCAGCCGCGTTTTCATACAGACCAACTGAACATCTTAAGAAGTATTCTGGTGGAAACCCATTGTCAATATGACTATCCATTCAGAAGGTGTTGCATTAACACCAGTTTCAAGATGGCTGCTCTAACAACCATCATGGAATATGATTGGTACAGTTTTTGTTCATGATCAACCAGACATCATAGGAAGTCCTTTTGTGAAAACCTCATATCGATAAAGCCATCCATTCAGTAGCAATAAGATTTTCAAGATGGCTGCTCTGGTGGCCATATTGACTCCGAGTGACACCGTTTTCATTTAGGACCAACTAAACCATGGGATAAATGTGCATGAAAAGCAAAATCAAACTTGAGCTAACAGTCGGACAGAGAGCAGACAATCCCATAAGCTCTTCTGGTCTATGACCAATAGAGCTAGAAAAGACTGCTGAAGAAAAACCTGAATAAGTAATATATTTTCATAAAATCACCAATTTTTAACCAGACTAAATGTAAGTTTTGTTTGCTTCAAATTCAACTGCACCTTCATCTTGCCACTAAGGACATAAATTATGGATGATATCTAACCCGAGTAAAAGTAAAAAGATGATGCTGCGATCAGTGGAACTTGAAAAAAAAGGTTTCGTCTGAGCCGAATATCAAAAGCATCAGTTCCTATTTTTGTAAAAACTTCAGCAAGTCAGATTAATGAGTGAATATTTGATTGGCACAGAAGTACTATCAAAGCATGATTACAATGATATAAGTAGCCATTTTTAACTTGAACTGACTTTCTGACATCATGGCCAGTCTGTAACAGTGAATGATGGTAATATTGACACTAGGGTTTTTCCAAGCAACTTGGTTTGTAGAAATACAAATTATTTTCCATTCTGGTGTGGAGATTATATAATACATGTCACTTGCATACTATATGTAACCAATAAAATGCAGCATGGATTTGGTTTTAAGATATGAACTTAATATGGAGGATAACAACCTGATCTTTTGATACTTGTGGAGGAAAATTATACACATGGTGAGATGAAGAGAAGATCTGCTTCATGTATGGTTATATACCAATAAGTTAATTAATCACATGTAAAATCTAAGGCTACAAAATAAACATCAGAAACTAAAATTATGAAGGTTTAGCAATATATCAGGCTGCAAAACTTTTCAAACTTGGGACTGGACAGTTGCTAATTAACTATTGCCCATATGAAGATTAATTATAACAGTTAACTCTGCCTCAATTGACAAAATGTTTGCTCTAACAATAATTACACAATACAGAATGGTACATTTCACCTGTTCCTTCAATGAATGGTCTAAAATCTGGCAGTCACTACAGCGTTTTATTTAGGACCAAACAAATATCATAAGAAGTCTGCAGGTGAATGATTTTCTGTTCAGGAGTAGTGACAAGATTTTCAGAATGGCTGCCATAGTGGCCATATTGGACATCAGATCAATGCCATTTTCATTTAGGACCAACTCAACACCATACAAATCTTTTAGTGAAAACTACTGTGACTTTTGCTATCAGTGAGTAATATTCATGAAGATGAATATATCATGACTGTACATGCAACTATTTCAGACAAATAAGATCTATAAAAAAAATTCATGTATATCGACAACAAGAACAAAGACAATGAAATTATAGTGGTCATTCACTGTAAAGTACCTCAGTATAGCAATGTCCTTCATATAACATCAATAGGGTCATGGATCCCACTTTCTGTATGAATGTTTTAATACTGACCCAGCCTAAGTCGGTCGAAGCCTCACTTTTAATGCAGTATGCTTTTATAGCTTGCTGTACCAAGTCCATTGTAATATTTCAATGTCATAAACCTTCCCAGCCAAGACAAATGTCATATTTACAGTAATTAGTGCCATTTACATTTACTTAAAAACAAGCAATGAATTTACTATATCATCATCAGTATCTACATGTATGATCTCTTACAAAGTGCCAACTTGTGAAGCAGCTCCTTGGCCAATTAGTTCTTCTGGACTAAAACCAAATCAATAGAACAAGAAATATTTGCAAGTGGTCCTTATGCCTGCAGCAGAGTTACAAATACCCACAGGGATTATCAATATCCTAAGTACTTTCAAAGTTCGAGTTAATGAGAGTGATCCTAAATTTTGAACAGACACTCTATGGACTAATTATACAAGAAAGATACATGTAAAATAGCAGTATCATTCATTGCCCATTGTATAGTTTCCTGGAAACCTAGATAATTAGTTATTTATATTCCATGCTTGACACCTGGTACCTTGTCAGCGTTAAACACACTTAAGCAAGGTTCAATCGCCAGTTTTGCAATTTGTAAAAAAAAACAACAAATATTGATACTGAAGAAAAAATTTCATGTGGCAAATATTTCTGACAACCAAAAAAGCCCCATTTGCTGCACAATGTCCTGTGCATAAGTCAACTATTTTCACTGCATTTGTATACCCTGTGAGGTGCCTTAAATGTGACTGTTTTTCAGACAAGAAAATTTAAGAAATAATTTGATTTTAATCTTCTTTTTTTAATGTTCATTACATCAATTATTTGAACTATTCACTAAGGTGTCATAATTGCCACATTGGGCACAGATACCCAAATGACAAATTGAGTGTGATCTGTTTTAAATGAACTTCTCTTCAAACACAAAGCCACCTCTATATTTGTGTCATGCTTTATTATATAATTAAATTCTGCTTATGCTGCTTGTGTCTTCAATAAATTTAACTACCAATAAAAAATGACCACATGGAAAGCCACTGGTACTCAAAATAATATCCCCATTTTTACATCCCAATGCCTCCAAAACAAATAAAGCAACCAGAAAAATAAATGTCATTTTTTAACTAAGCATAAAATCAACAAAGGGTAGGAGGACTCACCTGTGGAGAAATAGCACTATCTCGGGAAGGATATCCTGGCATCCTGGGAGGAAATGGATGATCTGGATTCTTACCTACAATAGAAATAAAACAAATTTATTATACTGACCTTTCCAAACATTTTTTGGCATCCCACCCACATTCATTTGTATTTTAAAAAATCCTTATAAAAAAATCATGCAATTTCATACACTAGTGACTAAAATTAAAAATCAGAACATTTTTAATTTAAACAAATCAAGCAATATTTTATGAATTTTTCAAAACATTACTTTTACTTATTTCCAACACTGTAGTGAAGTTTTACAGGCCAGTTCCTACAAACTGACCTACATCATGGAACATTATGTAGCTAGTTAAGGCCTCAGCTGATGGCCCTACCACTGGCTACTCCCATAAGCTGGCCTACATTATGTAACATGTCACACAAGGCCACAGCTGATGTCTAGTTGGACACGGACCTTAGCTGATGGTCCTACCATTTGGTATTCCCACAAACTGACCTACATTATGTAAATGGTTACACCTGGCCTCAGCTGATAGCCCTATGACTGGCTACTCCTATATTCTGACCTACACTATGTAGCTAGTCATGCAAGACTTCAACTGATAATCCCACCACTGGCTACTCCCGTAAGTTAACCTACATTATGCAACAAGTCAAACAAGGCCTTCATAATCCTACCAATGGCCACTCCCACAAATTGACCTACATTACCCAATTAGTCACACATGGTTTTAACATAGAGTGCTAATACTGATTAATCTCACTTGCTGACCTACATTATTTAACTAGTCACACAAGGCCTCAGCTGACAATCCTACTAATGGCTACTCTCTCAAGCTGACCTACATTATTTAACTAGTCACATAAGGCCTCAGATGACAATCCTATGCATGGCTACTCCCACAAGCTGACCTACATTATTTAACTAGTCACACAAGGCCTAAGATGACAATCCTACTAATGGCTACTCCCACAAGTTGGCCTACATTATCTAACTAGTCACACAAGGCCTCAGCAGTCAATCCTACCACTGGCAATTCTAAAATAAATAAATGATACTGAGTAAACTAATTATTATCTACCTACACCTGTACAGTCATGAACATTTTGATCGTCTCCAAATGTTCATAACATCAAAGTACACAATCTCTAAAAGTTCACAAACTTCAAAATAAACAAAACAAACCTCCAAAAATCACAATATTCAAACTGTTCACTATTGACTCTGAACATTTTTAAATTTCTTTAGTAAAATGATGCCATGTTTCAAAGTTCTAATTTCTTTGTAAAATTATACCCTATGCTTTATAGTTCAATATAGGCTACAGCCTGCTAGGGTCATGGCAGACCTGCCAACCCTGACGAGTCAGTCTCAGTAAGGCAGTTGATTTTTCACCATAAGACTGACCAGTTGTCAGTAAGGTGAAACAAAATATCAGTAAGTGCTACTGTAAAACTGGAAAATGTAAATAAAAGTTTGACACAGCGATGATAAACATCTTCTTCAACTGAAAAGTTTGTATAGTACGCATAGACTTTATTTACCACTAGTACAGTTGCACAAACTTTAGTTCCAAACCCTATGCAACTCAATGGCTTGTTGCTATCTCTCAACTTGACCTAATTCTTGGAAATTCTTTTCCCATTTCACATGACAACGGCAAGCATATCTCCTGCCACAAGACATACTCAAACTGGCACTTGATGTCCAATAAATGTAATTGTGTCCTTTCCCGCTTTTATTCACAAGAATCTGAATACTCCTTTTTATTCTTCTGTGTTGATTATTAACACTTTTAGAAGCTTATTTTCCCTTTCGTCTTAAACATGCATAGGTTTCTGGAGGCCATTTTTAAAAAATTCTATAATCAACAGTTTGGTCATGCAGACGCTTTGCACAAATAAATAGGTGCAGTTTAAAGCATCTGGGTGCTGCTGTAAAGTTAGTCTGGTTCCCTGACTAATTTTACTAATTCTAATATGAAACCCGGATCCATATCAAACATGGGTGAGCCAACTATCTGGATTTTTCGGCAACGATCATTTTTCCATAGTTTTTGCTTGTATGCCGTAAGTCCGTATTTTAAGGGTAATTTTCATAAGACTTACGGCAAAATCGTAAGAGTTGGCAGGTCTGTCATAGGCCCATCATGATTTTTAAAAGGGGCCACCAAGAATTTGACACCCATGTCAGTACTTTATATGACAACTTCGTTGATGGTTATGTGAAGATTAGGTAATAAATACATCTAAACAATATCCTTAATGTATTTTTTATTCCTCTAATACCCTAAGTCAGTATTATTTTGTATACAGTGTTAGAATGAACCTAGATTATATGTATAATTAAAACTGAAAATCTTATAAATGACAAAGCAATTAAATCTATGTTGTTTGTTCCAAATTATACAATTTATCACTAACAGTTTCAGATAATTCAATAGAAAGGTAGGCAAGTTTGTCACACTTGCTTCTTGCTTGTCAATAATAATGTTAAAGTACTTAATATTGAGTACATCATCATATTTAATCTCATTACTTTAACAGTTCATATAGACTCTCGTTTGTTAAGCGGCAAGCTGCAACCACAACACTCGGGAGAGTTACATCCTTTTCTGACACAACTTCGTTCACAGCAGAACTAAACTCACTTGCATCGAAATCCCAGTACCTGTACTGACATAAAAAGTACAGGATCCATCTCTTTCTATTCTACTGCTATGAAACTTATTGCTGCCCCAAGTCGAAGAATCACCCTTGTTTTGCTTAATACATGGAGTGGATGTTGCAAATTTTCTTTCATAATCATACACCAGCTAGTGCCATGAGGGTTTTCTTAACCATTCATGCTGTAACTTTTTATTGTTGGATTCACTGACATGGCATTCAGCAGATTAAGCACTTGTTCGTTTATTATCAACGTCCAAGGCCTCTTCTGCTGAGAAACTGTTTTCATATTCATATTGTTATACAATCCTGCAAACTTCCAGCAAAAAAAATGTAACCTATGTGAATTCCAAAATAATCAAATGAAATGATCCTTAGGAAAAGGCAAGAACACGAGCTGATCTACCCAGAGTGTAAAGAAGCTTGTAACATTCATTAATATTAACAAAAGGTTCATTTCCTTTTTGTTTGAATCCACAAAAGCTATATTTAGCCATGTTGACCATTTTATGATCTAGACAACTCTCTCCGGTCGTAACCATCAAATAGAAAATCTCTATGACTGTGTGAAGCCCAATACTCTATCACAATAATGTTGAGCTCAATTTCTGTAATCATCAGCACTTGTGGAATAATAATATAATATTAACTGATGTGGTACATGTTACAATGTACTTCAGCCAACAATACCCTCAGTAACAAAAACCTGACATTGGGAATCAGACATTGATACAGATAATCTGATTATTTACCATGTTAATTAAATACTGGTTAAGGACACATATTAGCTGTACCTATGTCTCACTAATTGGTAATGCCAGCAAGACAAAGAAAAACTTTTCACTATAGATACTACATTGACACTTACTTATTAAAGGGGGAGGTATGTCATTATTATTTCCATAATGGCGTAGACTACTCTCTTGTCCATTGTACGTCTGATTGTTCGGAAACATCTGCAATAAAATTGAAGCAATGAAATAAAATTAAAACTTTCCATTCACGTTTAATATTTTATATGTTAGAAGGATCCAACAAATTTCAAAATTAGATGCTAATGCAAGGGCTCCAGGAAAATATGGTTTGCCCTGCCAAAGGACAGTAGAACTGAAATTTTCTTTGTTTTGTGTAATTAATAATAATTCTCCTTTGTGAAATATTTTTATTATCATGTTTTGAAAAATCATTTCAAGCAAGTCATGAAAATGTCATAAAAACTGAATAAAAAACATCAATTATTATTATCAACATTTGTTTATATTATAAAGTGACATCACTTTAGTGTCAGATCATGAGATAACCAAGGTATCAGAATATCAGACTCCACTGTTTTTACAAGGCTGCAAAATGGCTGACATGATGTGACACCCAAGGTATTGGAACATCAGACTCCACTGACATTACAAGGTTGCAAAGTGGCTGTCATGACATAATCAAGGTGTCAGAACATTAGACTCCACTGTCCTTATATGGCTGCAAAGTGGCTGCCATGACATAACCAAGGTGTTAGCACATCAGACTCCACTGTCCTTGCAGCGCTGCAAAACGGTTGCCATAACATAATCAAGGTGTAGTAGTAATGAGAAACAGGGTTATGAGCACAACTCCACCTCTCCACCTGTTTCCATCAGAACATACTTATTTTCCTCGATCTGAGACTTATTTTTTGACATTTATCAAAATTTCTAGAATTTTCCATCCCAAACTATTTGTTTTCCCAAAATAAACTAAATTTTCCTAAACTAATACTTGAAATATTCCTTATACTTTCAACTAATAACCTGCAACACTTAAAACAACCATATTCCTTTTGCGATGGAGTTGTGCTCAATAACCCTGTTTCTCATTACTACTACAATAACATGTTCTTAAACAATTTGCTGGAAATAAACCTAAAACAACAAAAGAAATAATCTCTTTTTAAGATGATTTGTAGATTATACTTTTTCACCTTTACCAAATATAAAATCTAAAACATCATTGTGACAACATTATTATGACAATATTATTGTTGTGGACGTGTTCTATAATGGCCTAGCAAAAGTGTATTAATATCATCAACACAATAGTGCTTGTCATCAAAACTTGTTAGCCTTTGTTAATATCTGTTTATACAGTGTGTAAATACGATCTTATTGTGGTCATTTCCACGTGATGACTTTTTACTTGACCACATATCACATCATGGAAATCATCGAAAACATTATTTTTTACAACCACTTTTTAAACTCCCTTTGCTTTTTTTCTTTTTTTCAAACCTGACCTCAACGAGTACATCTTGCTTTGAAGTCCAACATGCTCGTAGAGTATGTCAAAACAAAACTCCTCTTTGAATTTACCAAGAGCTTTTTCATTTGTGTTATCGTTAAAACCAGTCTCAAGAGGAACATCAGAAAAGATCAAACAGATGCTAGTTATCGTAGATGTCCTGATAAACATCATCATTAGAGCAATCAGCGCCATCTATCTCATAAACAAGTGAATCTGTATCCGTAAATAACAAGTTTGCATTTGGTCACTGCGCTTTCACAAACCAGTAATGAAAATCATACATAAGCCACTTGGAGATCTCAAGCACTGATGCACCAAGATAAACTGGCTTGTCCAAAATTAAATTTGTCTTATACTTTTGACAATATCAAGATTTTCATTTATGCGAATTAACCCAGCGAATCTATCTGATGCAACCAACTTGCTGCAATGTTTAACATTATTTACAAGCTTGATATCAACCCGCTTTCAAATATTTTCCACTGTCTTTCCAAAAATGGAATTACTCATCAACTTGAAAAAGTCTTTCTCAAAATCAGTCTTTGCTGCCGTTCTCATATCGGTATTAAACTTGATATAATCCGCCATCCATCATCATTGTTTTAATGTTAACACGTGATGAATCTTTCCAAGGACAAGACCAGCATCATTCACTTGTTTGAAATTTCTGTAATGACAAACATAATTACATTTGTTTAAGAGATTTGCTACTAGTTTTTCAACAGAACACGGTTTTCCAAGTCGGTGAGCTAATTACTCCTGCGAGAACAGTTCATCTGGTATAATCATCTTTTCAGCCAAATAAGTATAATCATTGTGGTGATCGTGCAGCGACTCAGGATAATAAACATCAACTCCTATGAAATAAGTATGATCTGCATCTGACAGATCTAATGTTAAATATTTAGTATCGGCGACAAATTGTTCTGGAGTTACCCAACTGATACAACCACATGGCATTGCTTGTGACATTGCCCAGCCATGGAAGTTATTGTGCGTCCAAATATAAGATATATTTTGAAGGTTTGTTAGGATCGTAATCGGACATATACTTGCTGTTGGCAATCGCATTTTTTTGTCACAACGCTTATTCCAACACAGATCCCTTGCTCAATAAAATTAAACATATCCACATCTAAGCAATTTTAGTAAAGTAATTGCAACTGAAACTTTTTATATAATAGTTTTATGCGATTTTATAAAGACCACACATATTTTCATGTAACAGAAAATATTTCCAGAATAAAATAATAATGTTGAAAAAGCAAGATCTCACTAACAAAGAAACAGCAGAAATAAAAGCCGCTCATGGCAAAATGAAAGTTGCAAACATACTCAGCTAATATAAAATTGGTGCATCTAAATAATATCGTATGTGGGGCGAATCAAAAGAAGAATCTGTTGTTTGTGATGAATGTGAACAAATGAAACTTAAGAAGATCACTGAAAAGTACCAAACACTGCTTGTACGATATGACTTACTCGCGAAGTTAAAAAAGAAAAATGAGAAGTTGGCTGCATATGATAAACAAGTACAGATAAGAAGAACAAAAAGCCCTCACTGAAAAACTCAAACAAGGCAATATTAAAAATATCGTGCTGATCAATAATCACAAAAGTTATAATAAAATATTATTAGTGTGGCTGGACGAGCTTGAACGAGAACTAGCATTGCGTGAAGCCCCAAACAAACTCGTGGAGAAACTAAAATCTGTTAAATTGGGGAAAGATTGAGCATGATTTAATTAAATCTCATCTTGATCGAGCTCAGGCAGATAATGATCAGTTACAAGCAACTGTTAATAAACTTAATGATGAGCTGGAAGCGCCAAATAACAAAAATAAAGATTTGGCCAAGCTTGTAAAATCTGATGCTGTTGAAAAGTATCAGAAGCTTTCCAATCATTTTAATTACGTCTGTGATGAGTTTCAAAAATTGTAATACAAAAATATAAAACTATGCTACGAGAACATTGCGCTGGAAAAAAGATAGATAAAATTGAAGAACGACGTGAGAAAAAGTTTTTATGGGATGTTGAGAAAAATCTCAGTGTTGATATAGATCTGTTATGATTGCCCAGCCTATAACAAACAACAAAAGAAATATGTTCAGTAACAAATAAATATTATTAATGAAATTTTATTTCTGACAAACAACAAATAAATATTACTAAAAAAATTTTATTTTTGTTAATGACTTCATGAAAATTTCTGCCGATTTTAGCTGATTTTTGGTCGATCTTTGCTGATTTTAGCTGATTTCTGGTTGATTTTGCTGATTTTTTTAGGTGATTTGGTCAAATTTTTATAAGTTTTTCAGTCAAAACTCTTAAAAATTGAGGGCAAAACCTCAAGGGAAATATCTAATTGCTCCTATTACAGAAATTAAAAATTATTGATTTTTGACCGATTTTGGAAGGCAATTTTGTCATTTTTGGTTGGTTTTAGTTGATTTTTTTCGTTTGAAAATGATAGCTTAACAAAACAAAAAAAATTATTTTCTCTAATAGATAAGTTAGAAGATGGGATGGGGTTTTTGCCCTCAAAAAATCTGAAATCAGACAGAAGAATAAAAATCGATGGGAGACTTCACCCATCAATGAAAGAAAATCTGTTGGATTTTGTGATTTTGTGGGGTATTTAACCCACTGATTTTCAAAGTTTCGATCAATAGTAAAAAAAAAAATAAAAAATTTCATTATTATAATATTTGTTTGACAGGAAAAGAATTTTATCATAATGTTTGTTCGACAGAAATAATATTTGTCTGTTTGACAGAAATAGGATTTATTATAATATTTGTTTGACAGAAATAGAATTTGTTTGACAGAAATAACGTTTGTTTGACAGAAATAACATTTGTTTGACAGAAATAAAATTTCATTATTATATTTGTTTTTATCGAACAAAATAATATAAAACAACTGCAAAACAATAACAATAACAGTTTCTCTTGTAATAAACTTATTTTCTGACAATCAACAATAAAAATAATAATTCTCTTATATTAAACGTATTTCTCTTATAATAAACTTATTTTCTGACAGACAATAATTTCTCTTATAATAAACTTATTTTATGACAAATAACGATAACAAGTTTTTCTTATAATAAATTTATTTTATGACAAATAACAATAACAATAACAGTTTCTCTTGTAATAAACTTATTTTCTGACAAACAACAATTTCTCTTGTAATAAACTTATTTTCTGACAAATAATGATAACAATAAGTTTTTTTATAATAAACTTATTTTATGTCAAATAACAATAACAATAACAATTTCTCTTGTATAAAACTTTTTTCTTATAATAACTTACTTCTCTTATAATAAACTTATTTTATGACAAATAATAATTTCTCTTGTAACAACCTTATTTTATGACAAATAACAGTAACAATAACAGTTTTTCTTATAATAAACTTATTTTCTGACAGGCAACGGTAACAAAGTTGAACGGCAGAAAAAAAAGATATTTTATCATAATAAAACATTGTATTTTATTTTGTTTGTTTTACTGACCGACAATAAATAAAATATTATTTTACTGATATTGGTTGGAAAAAGTTACATTTTTGATCGCTTTAAATTTCTTTAGCCATGTTGTTGGCTATTGTCTTTTATCTTGTAAATGTTGGACAAAATTTTTTGTCTAACTAAAATCTCATCTACGGTTGGTGATCTAGGAAACTTATTGTCCTAGTTTTTCTTGTGGGAACTATGATATAATTCTTTGGCTCTTCTACTTTACTTTTAATATAACTTCTACTATATCCAAATCCCAATTTTTGTTTGTTTATTTTATAAAGTGTAAATAAAATTTAAGGTCTGTCCAAAAACTCCTCTAAGGTTGGTGGTGTTAGTTTCTTGTAAAAATATCTCAGATTGCACTATTAACAATAGAACTGTAGCACGCGATAATTCTGTCCTCCACACTAGACGCATATTTTTGTTTTTCCCCAGACTACTTTGCCACATTTCAAACACTGCTTTGGACCACTTGTGTTGTTTTTTTGTTATTTAATGTTTCTGTATACCACAGTACTCATCATAGCAGCATCTGTTACATTGTTCTGTCGAACCCAACATCAACCACTTGCACTTGTTCATCCCGATCGGAAATGGTATTATTATAATATCCCAGCCAAATTTAATTCAAATATAATTTGCAATTTGTACTTGTTTTGAACATTAATTTTATCTAAACATTATGTAATAATATTAAAACGATGAAGCATCCATGTCACATGATTGTTACAAAACTGATGAGCAAGTATGAAACCCTCACCGGGCAAAAAGTAAAATATCCAAAATCCAATGCTGCCTTAGAACAGCTTAAAAAAGATGTTGTGCAAGCAGCATTAGAAAAATAACAAGAACGCTTTCGACAGGTACTAGATGATATAAAGCATCATCGGGAACAATCACAGCGTGATTGAACAAAAACAAAATTTACCCAAGACGAGGTTGTTAGAAATTAATGAGAGAGCATCAGTTATTGTCCGGCATGCCTGTAAAATATCCCAAGATGAAACTTGAGCTAGAGAAGCTTCGTAATGATATAAAAGATCATCGTCAGAGCAAATTAAATTTAGGTTGCGGAATCATTGTTTGCTAGATTGTACTCGATGATAAAATCGTTGTTGATGAAATTCTCCGAGATGCTATCAAATACATTTTACGAAACGAACCAAGTGTAAAAATAATTGTCGAGCTCTAAGTGTTATTTTTTGTCATGCTGTCGATGGTGAAAAATTTGCAAATCCTTATTTGAGAATAAAACCTTATGTTGTTTTCGCTGACGATAATATTAGCCATGTCACTGATAAAATACAACAGGAACTTGATAAACTCATGGATGAATACACATCAAGCAGATCAGGTTGGGTTTTAGTAAATACAATACAATTACTGATCCATACACATAAGTACGATCCACTTCGAGTTGGTAAATTAGAAGAACTTCCGAGAAAATTACAAACTCGCAATGCTGTATTAACGTTAAAAGTGATGATAACGAGTGTATCAGATGGAATTTATTAGCGCCGATATTTCACGTCAATAGAAATCCTAATCAAGCTTCAAACTATAAACAACATGAATCAAAGCTGAATTTAGCCGGGGTAATTTTTCCAACACCAATCTCTCAGACTGATATCACAGAATGAAATAATCCTAGTTTGTTACCAGGTGGAATTAAGTTCTTTGGCGTTGAGGATGAAACCTTTAAAATATTTCCCAAACGAATCTCAAAACTCAATTGCAAACAAAAGAGATACAATAAATTTATTGTTGTACAAAAAGCATTACTCGTGGACCAAAAATTTTGACGAACTTGCTGGTAAACAATATAAAAAATGTAAAACAAAAAAATATATTTGTTATCGTTGTTTAGTAGGATTTGGCAAAACAGAGCTTCTTGTGAAACATGATACGTTTTGTGTTGATGTACAACGTGTAACACTGCCATTGGAGAAAAATAACATCTTAAAGTTTATGAAACATAATAAAAAGTTTATAATACCCTTCACTGTCACATACGATTTCGAATCTATTTTAGAGCTGATTTCGCAAGAAACTAGCTTCATCGGATCAAGGCAAACGACTCGTACACAAAAACATATACCTGTTACGGTTGCTTATAAAGTTACTTATGCAGTTGGTCCTGGTTTATCAGAGCCTGTACGATTACATCACTGGTCAAACAAACACGATCTTGATCCTGCTGCTTGGTTGTTAAAAAACTTGTTTATTGAAGCAGAAAAAATATTACGTCTCTCGAGGACGGTTCCAATGAAAAAGTTTACGTTGGAGCAGCAAAACGAATTTAAAACAGCAACACAATGTCATATTTGTAAATAACCATTTTAACAGCAACAAAATTGTCACAACAAAATAGCACACGACCATTGTCATTTAACAGGACAATATTGTTAAGCAGCTCATAATAAATGTATTAAAAATTTAACACGTTAAAGTTCATCCCGATATCGCACACAACTTTAAAAGTTATGACAGTCATTTTGTCATGTCCGCACTTGGTCATCGTGACAGTTTAGAGTTGTGTACCAAACTTAAAATTAATGGCATTCCAAATAATGTTGAAAACTTTATGTCGCTGACAGCTGGCTTTCTCAGTTTTATTGATTCAATGCAGTTATGAACACGTCGTTAGACGCGTTGGTGAAGGGATGTTGTGAATATCTGAGCTTGATAAATCACTTCGGTGGCACCAGCGGCGCTAAAGATGAAGTCTCAAATTCAGATTTAATGAAAAATAAAGGTTTTTTTCCATAAGAGTACTTGGACAGCACAGAACAACTTAATGAAACATAGTTGCCGGATAAAGATAAGTTTTATTCATCATTGTCATTGGAACATATCAGCGATGATCAGTATAATCATGCTAAGTGTGTTTGGGGCAAATTCGCTTCTAAAACGCTTGGTGATTATTTAGATTTGTATTTGATACAAGATACTCTTTTACTCGGCGAAGTCTTTCAAAGTTTTTGCTGCACAAGCATTAACAACAATAAGTCAGACCTGTGTTGGTATTTTTCATCGCCAGGATTATCCTGGGATGCGTTGTACAAGCTTACACAAGCAAAGGTAGAACTTATCACTGTTATGGATAGGTTTAATTTCATTGAGCAAGGGATCCGTGGCAGAATAAGTGTCGTGACAAAAAAACACTCGATCGCCAACAACAAGTATATGTCCGATTACGATCCTAACAAACTTTCAAAATGTATCTTGTATCTGGATGCCACTAACTTCTATGGTTGGGCGATGTCACAAGGAATGCCATATGGTTGTATCAGTTGGGTAACTCCAGAACAAGTTCTCGCTGACACTAAAAATTTAACATTAGCTCTGTCAGATGCGGATCATACTTATTTCATAGAAGTTGATGGTGATTATCCCGAGTCGCTGCACAATCACCACAATGATTATCCTTATTTGGCTGAAAAGATGATTATACCAGATGAACTGTTGTCGCAGGAATAATTATCTCACAGGCTAGGAAAACCGTGTTCTGTTGAAAAACTAGTGCCAAATCTCTTAAACAAATGTAATTATGTTTGTCATTACAGAAATTTCAAACAAGTGAATGATGCTGGTCTTGTCCTTGGAAAGATTCATCGCGTATTAAAATTAAAACAATTGCAATGGATGGCGGATTATATCAAGTTTAATACCAATATGAGAACGGCAGCAAAGACTGATTTCGAGAAAGACTTTTTCAAGTTGATGAATAATTCCATTTTTGGAAAGACAGTGGAAAATATTTGAAAGCGGGTTGATATTGAGCTTGTAAACATTGTTAAATGTTGCAGCAAGTTGGTTGCGTCAGAAAGATTCGATGGGTTAATTCACATAAATGAAAATCTTGATATTGTCAAAAAGTATAGGACAAATTTAATTTTGGACAAGCCAATTTATCTTGGTGCATCAGTGCTTGAGATCTCCAAGTGGCTTATGTATGATTTTCATTACGGGTTTGTGAAAGTGCAGTGGCCAAATGCAAACTTGTTATTTACGGATATAGATTCACTTGTACATGAGATAGATGGTGCTGACTGCACCAACGATGACGTTTATCAGGACATCTATGATAACTAGCATCTGTTTGATCTTTCCAATGTTCCTCGTGAGACTGGTTTAAACGATAACGCAAACAAAAAAGCTCTTGGTAAATTCAAAGAGGAGTTTTGTTTTGACATACTCTACAAGTATGTTGGACTTCAAAGCAAGATGTACTCGTTGAGGTCAGGTTTGAAAAAAAAAAAGAAACAAAAAAAGCAAAGGGAGTTTAAAAAGTGTTTGTAAAAAATAATTCTGTTTTCAATGATTTTTATGAGGTGTTATTTGGTCAAGTAAAATATCATCACGTGGAAATGACCACAATAAGATCGTATTTACACACTGTATAAACAGATGTTAACAAACAAGGGCTTACAAATTTTGATGACAAGCACTACTGTGTTGATGGTATTAATACATTCGTGCTAGGACATTACAGAACACATCTCCAACAATAATATTGTCATAATAATGTTGTCACAATGATGTTTTAGATTTTATATTTGGTAAAGGTGAAAAAGTATAATCTACAAACCATCTTAAAAAGAAGATTATTTCTTTTGTTGTTTTAGGTTTATTTCCAGCAAATTGTTTAAGAACATGTTATTGTAGTAGTAATGAGAAACAGGGTTATTGAGCACAACTCCATCGCAAAAGGAATATGGTTGTTTTAAGTGTTGCAGGTTATTAGTTGAAAGCATAAGGAATATTTCAAGTATTAGTTTAGGAAATTTAGTTTATTTTGGGAAAACAAATAGTTTGGGATGGAAAATTATGGAAATTTTGATAAATGTCAAAAAAATAAGTCTCAGATCGAGGAAAATAAGTATGTTCTGATGGAAACAGGTGGAGTTGTGCTCATAACCCTGTTTCTCACTATTACTGGTGTCAGGTGTCAGAATGTCATATGACATGGTCGATGCAAGGCTGCAAAGTGGCTGACATCACATGAAGACTCACACTTAACTACAATAGCAGTAATCAGCTTACCAGCTTCAATAGCAATTATCAGCAATTCACTAGGTTTATTGATAAGCACTCAATCTGATTCATTTTTTTACAGTAGGTCATTTTCATTTCACCTTGGACTAAAAGCTGAAACCAGGGATGGGACAATAGAGCCATACTGCTGGGTAGTGAACAGCGTCAGTTTTTACTAGGTAGGGTTTCCACACCCACCTCTTGATCCCCCACTTTGTCAACCATAAAACTCGTGGGGTGATGGGGTGTGTTATTTTATTACTGAGAGAGCGAGAGAGAAAGAGGCCAAGCATGATCAAATTTTGATCTTACAACCCAGCCGGACAGGTATTTCCAGGTAGTGCAAAATCCAGCTTGGAACCTGTCCATCTCTATCTGAAACCTGGAACATTTCTTATGCTGTCTGCTAATTCTTGTCATGTGATATATCTACTTCTAAAAGGATATCAAAAGCATACAGATCAGCTTACCCTAGATTCTGCAAACCCTGGTGGAGGATTTCCTCCTGTCCATGATCCTACCTGCTCACCTGAAAGAAGAAAACTGTAAACATCAATCACCTGGATTTAAATAAACTGCAGAGCATCCAACACAGCAGGCCATCAGCATCCTAGGATTCAAAAGTTTGCATGGGCATGCTACCATGCATCAACAGATGTCAGAAACCTGCCGATAATATTGTCGTCAATGGTGTAAAAAAACATTACCAGTTCAAATGTGTAAAACAGTTTTAAAACTGATATTAATTTCTTCATTTGTTGGAACTATAATACTGACAAATTTAACAACTAGAAAGTGTTGAAGGGACATGAATGCCTATCACAAAATAACAGATGGACTGACAAATAAAATGATGGCAAGGCCAACACTATATCACCCTTCCATATTTGCTGCAAGGCACAGAAATACACCTCTATGGCAAAAGGTTCATCTATCTACACACCACCCTTAGAAAATTACTAACAGGACCACTACGCAAAAAGGTAAAAAATCTCATACGACTTCAGTTGCCTAGAAATTAGTGTCAGCAACCTAATGTGGCACCTTTCTATATGCAGTTCAAAGTAGGCTCTGGTAATGTTTTCAATTTATATATTGGTCACATGAGCCCTGAAATGTACCATATGGTCATACTGGCCTTGTCAGCCCTACAATGTACCATAAGGTTATACTGGCCTCATAAGCCCTACAATGTACTATATGGTTATATTGCCCTTGTGAGCCCTGCAATGTACTATATAGTCACACTGGCATTGAGATCCCTGCAATGTGCCATATGGGCATAGTGGCATTGTGATCCCTGCAATGTGCCATATGGGCATAGTGGCAGTGTGATCCCTGCAATGTGCCATATGGGTGTGGCCATGGCAGCTTTTAATGTGCTATATGGTCACAATGGCCTTGTGTGTGTGCGTGTGTGTGGTTGTGTGTGTGAGTATGCTGTGTGTGCTTATAGTAAGAAAATATTTACATATTAAATAAGACATCTATGTCTGATTATGCAACAAAATGCATCTGATAGATACAATGAAATGCCACAGACTGACATTTATAATCCATTCTCTGTACCTCCTAGAAGAAAAAAAAAACTAACTTGTGATCATATTACCTAGACTAGAATATATGGTACTTCAACTATGAGATATCATAGAAGAAAATAAAAATGATCAGCTAAAACATACATTTTCATCAGCTATGCCATAAAAATTCCCACATGTGACTGAAATGTGTTAATATAAGATGTTGGACCCTCAAAAATACAAACCTTAACTAGACCGATATATAAATTTAGGTGACACAAGACTGTTACATGTCCTTTCCACATTGATGGAGTTGCACAACAGAATATACCTACATATAATATATGTAACACACATGAGAAAACCATAAACTTGATAAATCAACCAAGACCAAAATGCAAAATTTTATGCAGATACTGTGAGAGAATTTTGTTAAACAATACACATTTTCTATGCATGACAAGAGATGACAACCATCCTTGATAAGAGGCTGCCTCGTCCCACACCAGTGTAGTATATTTTACCTATTCCCACCCACCAAACCTAATGTCCATCATTGAATGTGACCCCAGCTGTCGAAGTGGCCTAAGGCACTTTCCTTTACGATCACTCACACATCTCACCTCTCTCCACACAAGTCTGAGTCTCAGCTCAAGCAATGTGGGTACGTAAGAAAAAGTCTGCCAGTAGCATTCTGTGGGTTGGTAGTTTCTGGCATCATTCCACATTCTTTCTTCACTTAATACACTGACTGCCGTGTAGTCTATATCTTGTGCTGAAAAATGGTCATCAATGCCACAAAACCCAAACCGAATCATCATTACACTGTAAGAAGGGTGTCATTTCCTAACAAGGACCATTATGCATGGGGGTGCGGACAACATACATTTAACAAGACAGCATAATGTACTGCCTATAAGCTGCTGTGGTATTTTTGTTTATTATACTATGGTTTCTTTACAGAACTTAATTACATGATTTCAAGGTGTGTACCTGTACCTGCACAGACACTCATCCATTCAAAAACTCCTTTCTCAGAACTAGGCAAGGAAAGCAGTTCTATAACAAGAATTTCTGCTTTCTACTTTGTACCAAAATTTTGACCAAAATTATAAAACCTTTAAACCGAAAACAGGACAGAAGGTGGACACAAAATAAAGGACTGCAGGTGAATACATTTGGTTTAGTACTACCTATAATGAGACTCATTTACGTGTGACCTGTGGAAAATATATGACAGTAGTATTGAATGCAGTGGAACCTGCACAAAAATAACAGGATAATTTATTACAACAGAAAAAAGATGATGTATTATTCCTAACAAGAACCATTTCTCTTTTTTTAATCACCTGATTTTTTTTATTACCATCAGGCCATAGGCAATTAATCCCAGCAAAAACTCAAAGTAATCAGCAATAAATACACAAATGAAATGAAAATGTTACAATCTCAGGAAATAAGTATGTAAAATTTATCAAAGAGTTAAGTCCTGATGTTAAAAATATATTGCTCCATGGTAATGTCGAGGACTAGAAACAAATCCTACAGTTAAATGCATTCTCTCCATTGTGTAAATCCCGAGATATCCACCCTGATGGTTGCATACAACAGATGTCTACTCAACTATTTCTAGCTGACACATGAAAAACATCATTTATGATTCCTGTCGTTGTTCCCCTCTCCACCTTTTGCACATCACAATTTCATTTTTTACATTTCAATCTATGCAGATTCACACACAAACAGGAATAATTGGTACTTCAATAAATATGTGTAGTTTTCCTCAAAACTTTATTCCTTCAAACTTAGCCATGCTCAATATTATTCAATACAATACCTTCTTCACCTAACCTGAATGCAGACACCTGGAGAGATTTTTAATACCTGCGCTTATCTGTTCAGGTGGAAAAGGTAATTACACAGTTCCAATGAACCCCTTCTTGTACAACCAATCTGTAAGGGTATTCAGTTCAATCTATTCACACAAAACATACCCCAAATTGGTTCTCCCCACATGTGGCTGTATTTTACCTTGTGTGTCATGCTCCAAACATCAACAGCATACACAGATCTACCATCACAAAGAGATACTGGCAGATCTGTATCTATGCTGCTTGTTCTATTGATTACTCAAAACTAAATAGACCCAGATCTGCTGGCAAATTGTGATGGCAGATCCGAGTCTGTGCAGTTTGCAGCTGGACTCGACTTGTAATTGAGCATATATTGTATATCACAAAGGTTTAACCTCTGATCAATATCTGTCTTGGCATCTCTATATAATCTACAATAATGTCCCATTTTTGTGAAAATCTAAAAGAAAAAAAATTGGTATTAACTGTTGACGTCAAAAAAAAAGGATGTACGGTTAGTCACAAATTTGTTGTTAATCAATAATCACTTAGTGTTGATGATATTTAAAAACATGACTCGTGCTGGACAATGTATAACTGACTATTTTTTCAGAAAACTTAAAATTTTCTTAATTATCGGCTTTAAACTTTCTTTACAAGCAAAATTTTAGCTGACAAAAAAAGATAAAACAGCAGATCTACATCTTCATAATTATAACTTATACAAATCTTCTACACAGACATTTTAGAATTACAAATGGGCCCCACTGTCTTGAAAACAAGTAATGATTGAAAGTTTGATGCAAAAAGTGTACATATTGGGTAACTGTGCTGGGATAATCAATGCCTCCATCCCCCAAATATAAAACGCAGTAATCAGTCCTAATAACAAATGATGCATTGTTTCCTTATTTATTGATCAAAACAGGTAATGATTTTCCAATTTCCTCATGGCAGTAGCAACAGCAGCCAAGTTGATTAGTTCATAATGTAATTGAATGGTGCGGCCCAATGTCAGGAGATTACATCTCACTCTACATCACAATATCACAGAAAAAGAAATGGTCTCAATTGTTTAGATTTTCATTTTAAAGCCAAATAGTCTACATCTTCCTGTATGATTCTGTGTCTGGCATATGTTTTCACTCTAAAGAGGTCACCATTTGCTCTGAATTATCATTCACAGATCAACCACTTTTGCATATTTCTTGATTGCTTCAAACATAATAAAAGGTGTCTCACCCTTTAAAAAAGGATTCAAATTAAATCAATGAATTTATGATCCTGTTAATCTTTTTTAATGAAACAGAATTGATACCTAGGAAAAAGGAAAATATTTAAGCAACCTATCCATGTCTTTGCAGAATGGGCCATCCTGTCTGCCTTCCTCTCAATCGGCTTCTCACATGTGGTGACCAGAGCTACGATTAGGGGGAATTTAACTCCTTTTTGGCAAACCGAGTCTATTAAATTGAAAATGTCTATAAAAAATTGGGCATTTTCCAAAGGTTGCATGTTAACACTTTTGTAAGGGTTAATTTCTCAATTTCTTTACTACCAATGTTGTTTTGTCCACTCTGGTGTTATGACAAGACAGTTTATTGTTGTTGTTGTTGTAGGGCTTAACGCCATTTTTCAGCACACGATAGGCTGGCTATACAAGACAGTTGACTGAAGGTGACTAAAGTTTTGACAGTATTACACAATTTAAGTTCATAGGAAAATGTGCACATCTAAGCAGCATCTCAAATGTCTTGATGAAATATGTAGTTTATTTAACATATCATTTACAGTTATCTTGCCCATGTGAAAACTAGGTCTTAAATTAGGATTCATTAATCCGTCAGCTTTATAAACTCGCTTTTTGTGCATTTCCAAAATCTGAATTAATCTTCATTGCTTAAAATACAGTTTAACATCATTGTTCAGTGTAATTATTTTCACACGTCCAAAATGAATCATTACACTAATTTATCAGCATAAGACTCGATCCAGCTTGGCACGGTCACAACTGTATATCGAATTGTTTTGCAAAGTAAAGACTATCCACATGAAATTTTGAAATTAACTGGCCCTATCTTGAAAACTGTTCCATGGATCTGAATAAAGTACTCTATATTAATTTAAGGCACACATAACAATAACAGCTGATTTTCCATCAAGAAAATGGTTGCTTTTGGGACTTCTAAATGGAAATCTGACTTCGGCACCAAATGTCAGTCATATTTTTTTTTTTCAATTCCATCTTTTAATGACCTGTTTATTTTCTGTACCACACCAACTGCAAATCTTCAGTTAATAATGAATATTATCATAACATGAAATGAATGCATATCAAAACCAACAAAATTTTGTGCAACAATAACCTATGTACACCAAAAACTAAGTTCCACTCTACAATAATGGATTGCTTCAAAATTTAATACATCCCTAAAGTCAATATATTTTATTCCTATTTCACAAATTTAGCAACAATAAGTTTCAAGCCTGAGTACCACGAGTAACAAATTAACCCCATGTTTAATTGTTCACTAGGCAGGCACTAGAAGTGGGGCATGGCTGATTCTGGGCATTATTGCCCAATGGGTCTAAATGACCTAACCTTTGTTGAAGGTACCAGGTCTTCATGAACTAAGGTTACTGTGCACCAGCCTTGTGCAACTTCCATCTGGTCATGGGTCTGAGAAGTGATTTTTTAAAGCCACACCCCATGATGTAAAAACTTGGATAAAGTCAGGTCAAAAGCCAGATCTATCCTGCAGGCCTTATTTTGCCTGCTGAACAGAAACCAATTTTCTTTTTCAGTTCCAGTGACCATGACCTTTACTTTTTGACTCGAATCAGAAGGCTTCATCCTTGCCACTAGTGCAAGACATCCACAAAGTCTGGTCCAGATTTGTGATGTAATGTTATTATGCAGAAATTATTTTTTTTTTTTTCATTCAGCCACAGTGACTGATGTAGAATTATGTTACTATGTAGAAACTTGTTTTTTATTTGATTCAACCACAGTGATCTTGACTTAAGCTTTTCACCCTCAAATAAATTGGGTTCCTTCTTGCACCAAGTGCAATCGATCCACAAAGTCTGGTCCTAGTATATAATGTAGAACTAAACCAATTGTGTAGAAACTATGTCTTCTTTTGTTCACAATGGCCTTGACCTTTAACTTCTTCCCATGAAGCTGCACATTTTTTTCCTTTATAACTGAAGATAACAGAGAAGCAGAGTTATTGTGCAGCAGCAAAACTTGCAATTAGACATATCAATAACATTACGTTCCACAACGTGGTAAGCATATAAAGAGTTGCGACTGATAAACTTGGAAATTAACTTCATTTTTTTTTTACAATTTATTATGTACATGAACTTACTTAAGAAAATTTTTATTTACCAATTTTGCTAAATTTTTATAATAAATGATAATCCCTAATTTAGAACATTCAGCAACCCTAAATGATCAATCATTTTTGCGAATCTAAGCAAAGCAGATGCATCAGTATACACATGTACTAGGCAGCACAACACAAAATCAGTCCTCTACTGATAATGAAAAGAAGTCCTCTTCCACATGACAAAATTGGTATTCTAATATCAATTTGCTGGGATAACCTGTACTTATTGAATAGTGATTTCTCATTAGTCAATCTTGTTAGTGATCACAATCCATCTACTGTCAGCCAATATTCTTCTGAAAGAACAATTTTGATTATTTATGCTCCATGCCACTCTAGAAATGGCTCTCCAATTTACAATATTATGTGCTGATTACCCTTTCTTGTAGCTTTTGGCAGCAAACTCAACCTTCTAGCCATTAAGTAATACTGTAAAAAGCAATAACGGGAAACAAGTGAAATAATACGAAATTGATGTTTTGATTAATGGAGACATTGGTCACAAACAAATACATGGTTGCAGCATTAATCAAGCAACTCGCACTATTATATGATCCTTCTCGTGACATTTACTACTGAAGTGGGAATGAGCTGCACACAAAATTAAATTTATCAAAAGGGGTTTTCCGGCACACATACTCATAGCTTTCCCATGAATAATCCCAGTGGCCAGGACTAATTGGAGAAAAAGTAACAATTGAATTATAATAAGCCAGTTTGCTGGGTAATTCCTCTAGAGAGGTATCAGACTGCTTATCTTTATACAATAAAAGTCAGGACTCGGCATCATCATTAGTTACAAGTAAACTGTGATGTTGTACTCTTATTGATTTTGGGATGTTTTGTCTTTTTGGAATAGAGAGGTGAAAATGATCATTAACTTTATTTCAAGTCAGAACTGTAAAGTATTTTCTCTCCATTCTTTTGGAAAATAGACGTGGAGATTACAATCCAATCTCTGACAGTGGTCAACTCCCATCTATAACCACTTTCCTCATATCCAGTTAATGTCAAATTTTCCTAATAATTTTCTACCACTTGTGTAACTCTTAGCTATCTCCCATGTTAACTCATTATCCCAGCATGCAACATTGACATATCATGAAGCAGTAACCTACTTCTGAACTTCATATTTTCAACATCACACAGGATACACAAAAGTGGGTGGTATTACCAGTGAAGAGGAAAAATGTATATTATAGACTTTCTACTCACTTTAAAGGATACAGAGAAAAAACTATTTTTTAGACACAATTTATTTTCGGGCAAAAAAATTACAAGTTTAGGAGTTTTGCCTTTTTTTGGCTTTAATTCAAAATCAGAATGGTCAGGCCTACACAGACTTACGAACCTTTCCAAAAAGTAAAACAGGTTTCAGATTCGGGATAAAATGGGGCCAGGAAACAAAAATCATGCGTCCAATATGTGCGGAAATAACATAAGTCACCTGCTTTCTACAGCCAAGAATTTCCTAATAAACCACAGTTTCTTCCCACTTCAAGTGATCAATGGGGTAATCTGCAGTGGCCACTCTGCGTCTGCAAACTAACTTTTGCTTCATGAAGAAAGCAACATTTCGTTAAGGAATATTACCACATGAATCGATGCGCAAACATTATCTCGCTTCTGCTCACCAAGCTCCGGTCACACTGTCAATGTCAAATTTGAAAATGAGGCAGTTTTTATCCTTAGACTAGAGGATCAAATCAATTAGCTTGCTGGAATGTAGGGAAAGTAGCTGTATTAACACAACAGAAATGAAGTCACCTTTTGTGCCACTGCGGCAGATGTAGCTCAATATCTGTGAATTAAAGCCCTCTCTGATTAAATAATTCATCTCTAAAAACAGATACAAGTGACATCCTTTTTCATTAGGATCAGAGGTCATTCAATATTTTAAAACTTTTCTGTAGAAGTAGGTGCAGGTTCAGTTCATGGTCTCAAAGAATGCCATATATGGCTTCGTTTGATTCCCTAATCATCACAGGCCTCTCACAGAAGTATATTGCTTTTGACCATAGCAAGGTGTACAAATGGCTAATCCAAATACTGTTTCTGAAGTGCAAACCGAAGAGTATTTAAGCTGTCAATCAGTACTGAAATTACTATTTGTCATGGTGCACAAAACAAACTAATCTACGATCAGTTATTATCTTAACTCATTGATGATTTAATTTACAGGATGGAGTGAAGTGAGCAGGACACAATAATCTAGTGTGAAACAAAAATCTTAGCCGAGAACAACATCAGTCAAACCTTTCATAATGCTCAGTCTAATTCTCTACCCAACCATCCGCCACCTGCACATTTCCTTTATTAATGTCCTGTATGTTATGGTCAACTGCCTTCTGTAATCAGTGGCTAGATGTTTCCTAACTATGCAATGGTTTCTTTCTGCTTTAGGTGGTCATTGGCGCTCATCTAAGGCAGTGACTGCAGTCTTTTATTTTATGATGAAAGCATTGTTTAGATAAAGGAATATCATATGAATCGATGTGCAAACATTTCTAATCTTGCTTTACTCACCAATCCGTCACTTTGATGGTTTAACTCAAAGGTGTCATCATTTCAATTTCAAAAGATAGGCAGTTTTTATCTTTAGGGTAGAGGATCAAACAATTCATTTGCTGGATGGTGGGGGAATAAGTTATGTTATTCCTGCAGAAATGAAAGTCACCTTTTGTGCCAGTGTGACAGCTATGCCTGTGAACAAAAAGTATCCCTGGAGAAAATATGTCCTCTTTTAAAAGCAAAGACGTTACATCAACTTTCACTAGGGTCAGGGGTGATTCAATATTCAAAACTTGTCTGTAAAGGCAGGTGAAGTTTAGTGATTAGTCTGCTGCCAGACCATCCAACACCGAGAAATTGAGGGAGACAAGTCTTCAGACGTTTTAATATTTACAGGTGATTAGTTTTAAGAACATCATTATAGGTTTTTAAAAAAAAAAAAAAAAAAAAAACATCATATAGATTACAGAATGTGTCTGCCTCCTAACCAAGCAATTTACCAAAGCGACTCAACAGGCTATTACAA
>JAECUM010005655.1:0-54404 GCA_016617855.1 Megalonaias nervosa
AACTGGACTATAATGAAAGCATTAAACTGTACATAAACACACCTTTGTGTTTGATGAATCAAGTTTCTGTTTACCGTATCAATAATAGGGTTAGCCTGGTTGAACTTATTAACTCACTTGCTGTGTTTATTCTCTTGTAGATAAGTTGCACTTACACTACCTAGAGGTTGCATGGAGGGGAAAGCGTCTGGACAGTATTCCTTTCATGAATCTTTAATTGATCTGGAAGCATTCCTTACTATCAGAGAGACAGAGTCATAATAAAAGTACTTGTCATCGTTCCTATCAAAAGAGAGACTCTCTTTCATGGACAGGTGTGTTTGAATTACATACATATAAACCAGTGACTGTACAGGTAAGTTGTGTTGCATGAAGCCTAGTAACTGCTGATAGAAATTTGACGCTTTTGGAGTGGACAGGACTTCTTCACAACATCTCTTGTTTTGTTAGCACAAGTCAACAGTTGATAGGTGAAGAAATTGGAGTTGGTCACGGCCCCTTTGCTGTGATTGACAGACAGGAATTTAATATAGCCAATCACATACACGCATGCATTAATATAACATCAATATCAACATTCCAGAGGCAAATTGATTTTTCAGAAGTGAAAGAACAAATTGTCTTGCAGATTATGCCACAACTGAGATGTCGCCAACAGCTGAAACAGTATCCATAGGCTCTCGGACAACTGTCACAGTAACTGATCAAAACTTAGAATTGAAAGGTAAACTTGAGAGTACGATGCGAAATACAGTGTCAATGATGTCAGGAGTGATGATCAATGGTGTTTTGGAGGAAAAAAAGTCCTCAAAGACTGACTACTTCTACAAGGAACCATGTTTATATAGCCACAAAGTGTTCAAGAATGCATCTCAAGTTTTCAGTGCATTACGCCATGATACCAAAGAAGAGATAGAAAACCCATATTTAAAAAAGAAACAGGAATCAGAAAGATTGGTTGTTTTACCAGACATCGACTTCTCAGATGATACTGAAAAGAGACTTACCTTTGAGTTGGCATTTGAAACCTTAAAATGTAAGTATACATATCAAGTATTGAAATAATGCCTGTGGTACCAATATAAAGAAGAATGTCACTACTCTCAAGTAAAAATGTAATTTTTGTTTTCACAAATTCTTTAAAATTTTTGACGATTGTATAATTTTTTTAAATTATAAGTCAAGCTTGTATTTGACATGATTAATTTGAGAAAAACTGGGACATCTTTATTGAAATGAAGACCTTTGGATTACAGTGTAATGCTGCCAATGGGAGTCATAGAGTATGCTGCCCTATAGCAAAACTTCCTTATAATGAAGTTCATGATACAGTACTCACTCATTATAATACAGGTCTCCCCCACTGTAATGTACCTTGATATAATGTAATTCTGGACATAACCTGGTACTACTATGGAACTCATGACCAAAATCATATCATTGTATAACGGTGACGATTGAAAAAAAAACAAGGTGAAACCTAGTCCTATCTCATCATTTCCTTTTCAGAAACACCATTATTTAACAGACTTGGATATTGCCCACTATACCACAGTACTGTATATTATGCTATTCTCAAAATATATCACACTTCCATATATATTATGTTTCTCTGTGTATCTTGATTCTGTACATAATGTGGTTGGCAGTAATGGACCATGACAACCATGTTAAAACAAGGCAGAGCTGTACTTCCTATTGGGAGCCATACAGTATACTACCCATAGTAAGACTGCCTTATAATAAAGTTCATGATAGAGTACTCCCATAATACTGCCTATTGGGAACCATAAAGTATACTGCTTTGTAGCAAGACTGCTGTATAATAATGTAGATGATACATATAATTTTACTGCCACTTAATAAAATAGGATCCATGAGCATAGTAACCTTAAAACAAACACTGTGTTATAATAAAGGGCCTTATAGTGAGTGAGTGCTGTGATTGATGTGAATGAAATTGTCATGGTTCTCATGGAGAGGATATCAATGTAATTTAAATCTGCATACATTCCTCATTAAATTGCTGTGACTTAAAATTACAACTCTTTAATTTTGAAACTAGGCCTAAGTGATAAATTTTTTTGATATGTTGGAAACAATTTTTAAATGCTGTGCTTCAAATGATCACTTGGTCTGTCACGGTGTTTAATTTAAGATCAGTAAATGCACCTTCATGACCACATTGACATACACTGTAATGGAAAACAGCAAGAAATTTGTAAAATCTCAGGAATCATAAGATATTTTAATAGTGTCAGTGAAGGGTCTTCCATTTGATTTAAAGTTGGAGGGTGAGTTGACAAAGTAGGCAGGGGGTTTGGCGGACCTTCCCATATGGGGATATATTTTTTTATTTAAGTAGCCAGGCGTAAAGTAAAAGTAGCTAGATAAATCACAAAGTTTCTGGCTGATAAGGAATGCCCTAACTGACATTAAAACCATAATGTCATGAAAGGTGTAAGTTTTTCAGTTTGGGGAAATTTTGCTTTAGCTTCGAAGATCTGCTTTCCACAACAAGTATTTTATGAAAACAAAATTGTGTCTTTTATCAGGCATATGATTTTGATTAGAATATATCTTGTACCAAGCCATTCAAAGTACTGGGCAAACTGGCCTAATCAGATTGCGCAAATCAATTTTGGGAAATTTTTTTTGTTTAATTCTTTATTAACCATGGATGGAAAAAGTGTTAGGGTCAGTAGTGAGAAACAGGGATGGTTGGCTGACCAGAAACGGCTATTTTTTGGGGGGCCCAGTAGTGCTAAAAGTGCCATTAAACCCAACAAACAAACAGTTCCAGAATAGATACTGCTTTATTATGGAATAAAGTTTTTTAACAAGAGTTTTACCAATGTATCATTATATTTAGACTTAAAACATTTGATTGGTCACTTTTAAATGATTTAAATTTTATCCAAATATATTAATTGCTTGTTAGCTCACCTGTACTAAGTGCAGAACAGTTTATACCAACTCGGCAGTTTTGTTCTTATTAGCAAGTGTATAACTTTTATGTTTAAGTCAGTACATGTCTAGGCAAACTTTGTAGTCTTCTGACCACTCTATTTCTTGTTTTAGATTTAATTCTTTCTGGGCATTATTTCTGTTTAGAAGATTATAATGTAAGTTCTGCTTCATTTTTTGCTGGCATCTTAAAGTCATTAGTTTCGTTCAGGGTGCATATTTGTAACCCTGAAACTTGTGAGTGCATACTTTCATGCTGTAAATTTTATTGAATACCGATAACTTGGTTTATTTTCAGTATTTTCCTATTGTTAGAGTATGTCTCACCAACACTGTGGTAGTTAGGGTGTATAGTATTACACTTGTCTGTTTATTCATACGTATGTATGTTTATGCTTCCTCTCATCTATCTGTCCTTCTGTTGCACCTTTGTTAAGTTTTGTATCTGGGTCAGTTTTAGGCACTGCGATAGGTAATCTGTGTTCCATGAGCACACTTGTTCTTTTTTGTATTGAGGACACATTTTGGAACCATATTGAAGGCTGGCTGACATATTTATGAAAGGTGGTCTGGCCCAGCTATGATACAAATTTTCAGTTTGTATTCATACTGGTACTGAACTCAGTATGATGTCCTTGTACTGTAATTTCTGACAATAATATATAAAGAAATTGGTTCATGGTCGGAATTATAATCATTAGTTTTCTTGTGCATGTATAGGCTCAGTGTTGTATTTCTACTGCACATTCTACTTCGACTAGAGTTTTAACTCAAAGTTGAACTGTTTGATACAAACAAGGCCTGATATCTGTGATAGAGATCCCCTAGAGCTTCATTGTATATGCAGCAGGGGGTGGAAAAGTGTTGGGACACAATAGACATGCCATGAGCACAGATTTATTGATGGCTGAACATTTCCAATTGAGGTGTGTTTCTTTGCCTCCATCAAACAGATTGTAAATTAACCTTAAAGATAAGAGGAAACACTTGTTCTCAACATGCAGTTAATGAAATTGTTGGGTGAGATACCCTGTGGGGCAAGAGTAGCATGTGAAGTGCATTATGCATATGTCCTCTGTTGTTTAATAGTCATCTTTGTTGGCATTAGTAGGGTATTATGCAGATTATTGACCAACAGGTCTCAGTGACCTTAGCCAAAGGGTCAAGATATGTATTCCTGGAAAAATTTGCTATGCAGAAATAATTTTTTGAAATTAGACTTATTGTAGCCTTGACCATTGACCTTTTGAATCCCAAACCAAGTTTGGTTTCTCACTTACCCTAATTTCAAGCCATCTACACAGCTTAATCAAGGAACGTTTGCTGGAAGAAAAGTTTTTGTGTTAAACCCATTTTTCTTTGAGTTGCAATGACCTTGATTTTTGACCTTTAGATCCTAAAATCATTAGGCCACATTTTTACCTGAGCATAAGCCAGCTATGTTCTTTTGTGAAGGCATGTTGTCTAAAAGTAAAGTTACCATGCAAAAAACAATTTTCTTCCTTCAGTTACATTCCACACCTTCCAACCATTAAGATTATGCCCTAAGTCTTAAGGCAATGGCCCTTAAATTATGGAGTTGCAGAATAAAAGCACAAATTATGAAAATATAATTGTTTGCGATAAGATCTGGATACTGGCATGACTATTTTTGATTCGGATCCAGGTTTCATATTAGATTCAGTGGTATTGGTCAGGGAACCAGTCTAACTTTTACGGAGCACCTCGGATGCTTTAAACTGTGCTTTTTTTGTAATGCAAATTGTCTGCATGGTCAAGCTGTTTATTTTGTTTAGAGTGACATCTAATAAATGACATATTTGGATGAAAGGGACAATAAACATCTTAAAATGTTTTTATAGTTCCAGTGAATATAAGGGAATATTTAGATTCTTGGGGGAAAAGTCAGGAAGGGCAACATTTACATTTAGTGGACGCCATGTGTTGATTTGAACCTGGCAGGAAAAGTGATTGCCATCACAACTGCCCTTGTGAATTTTTATAAGTATTACATCAAATTGAGAAATATCAAGAAGACATTGAGCTCTGTAAAGTATGGAATTGCAGTTTGTGAACTCAGTTGGAGACAATTAAGGTTTAAGTAAATTTTACAAACTTTTGAGTTGAACACCATGTTTACCATCACTGCATCAATATTAAATTGCACTTTTGGACTATTAAATATATGTTTTCCAGCTTGACAATAGCAGTACATGATATTTTGTTACACCTGACTGTAAACTGGCCCAACTTATGGAAATAAAATTGACTGCCTTACTGAGAAGGTCTTGGTAGGGTTGTCAGGTCTCACATTGACCTTGACTTTTGATCCCAGAATCAAATAGCAGTTTCTTTTACCCAAAGGATAAGCAATTCACAAACTTTGGTAAAGTTTGAGTTTGTTGGTGTTCATTTTTTATCTTTGGTGAAGATGCTTGATCAAGAACTTAAGTTCCTGTGCAGAAACTATTTTTAATTGATCAGCAACAATGAAATTGATCTTTGACCTTTTGAACCCAAAATCAATAGGCATGTGTTTTATTCCTAGTACAAGCCATCAACTTATTTTAATAAAGGTATGTATTGTGGAACTAAAGTTATTGCAGAGAAACCATTTTTCTTCTTTCAGTTGCACTGACTTGGACCTCTCACCTTTTGATTCCTAAATCAATAGGCCTCTTCTTTATCCAGTATGCAAGTCATGCAAAAAGTTTAGTAAAGGTAGATGATGTAAAGCCAGTGTTGTGTGAAAATGAGAAAAGTTACAAATTTACAGCATGTACAAAAACATAACAGTAAAGTACGTGTAAAAAAAAATGAAGAGTGCATTATACATAGAGATAGATTCATTAATTAGGCTTAATTTTGTCTTAGAGTATAATTCAAGATAACCTGGTGACACTCTACATCAATAGTATATGGGTTTTTTTTCATGCTTTTTCTCATGTTCATAGAAAAATGCACACTTGTGCATAAATATATTATTCAAAACAGTCATTGTACAACAAATATTTCAGTATATTCTTGGGTAGACAGGAAAGATGGACACTGGAATGATGGATATGTTTGGATATTAGTGGTATAGATATTAGTGATGTCGCGATTAATTTATTGAATAAGAGGATATTTTGTAACAGTAAAATCTGACATTAATCATGTAATTCATTCACTAATGATGATTATTTTTTAATATATTATTCTTTCAAAGAAATTGGATTTGAAAGTTGGCTATAATTTTCCTAAAGAAGGCATTATCCTTACATAGTGTGTTCATGTGGTGCAAGTTGTAATCGTATGACATGCATAGCTTTGGTGTCAAAAGTTAGCGAAGATTCCTATTGAAGGTGAAACATGGAGGATAGAAACAAGCTTAAGCTAGAGGTAATTTTAACCTGATGGAAGAATATTATCTCAAAGTTGTAAATTCTCTAAATGGGCAATAAATTTCCTAGGTTCCAATGCCAGGTTCACAGTCAGGTCAGAGTTATTGTATTGGTTGGGTGGAGTTGAGCAAGTTTATTGTGTATTGTTGTTTGTGAAGTAAGATATCAAATGTTTGTTGATTGCGGGTGGCTACAGGAGCCAGACATGTTGGGTCGTGGCATTTTAAATCATAAGAAAATTATTTGGTCAGAAGGGATTGATATTAGGTTTAAAAATATCATTTATCGGTTTAAAAATATCATTTATCAGAGAAATGTTTTAGGCCAACACTTTTGTATTAATATTGCAACATATTTCCTGGCAAGTGACGTCATATGCTTTATGATGCAGCAGAGTTACTTGCTCCAAATTTGTTTAATGTTTATCCATTTTTCTTTACTCGGCCTTCAAGTGTAAGCATGAGTGTGATCACTTCAGTATCTGTGTTTGTCATTCTGTGTGTCTGCCCACATCCAAAATTATGCTCAGTGTTACAGTCTTTTTAACTAACTTTTATTTCAGTATCCTCCCAGATTTGGAATATAGCTTCAGTACATGTATGCACATATCTTTTATCTGGCTAAATAAATGCTCTCATTACGGAAGCTAATAAGGGTTAGCTTCACATGTAGGTCATGTCTAGCCTCTTGTTATTCTTAGATATTAGTTGAAAGATGTGTTTTTTCATAATTTTTTTATCACCTTTTGTGAATTTGGTGATATAGAATAGTACCAATGATTTCTGCCTTTGGACCAGCTGGTTTGGCTACCTTGGTGTGTTCTTGAGCAAGGCACTTTACTCCAATTTCCTTAACACTAAATAAACTACATGTACTTATTTTGCTTGCCGTAACTACATCAAACAAATCAAACTAGTCATTTTTCATCAGCGTATACTTTATGTCTTGGTGAAGAACACATGATCATAATACTAAATGTAAATGGTGAACACCTTTAGCCTATTCTTCGTATAAAATCTTCCATTCAGCTAACATTTATACTAGGGTAATAAAACTGCAGATTTTTCACTTGACCTTAGACAAATCCACACAAAATTATTGGCTGTGGCTCTGTGTCAAGTGCCTTAGTTTATGAGACATTATCTCAAGAGTAACTATCATATGAATATAAACTAGATAGAGTTGTTCATGGTACACACTAGGATCAGACTGGGTTACAGTGAATACCTGTTATAACACTAGATAGAGATGTTCACAGCACATACTGCAGTGAAAAAGGCTAAGCAGGAATGATCTGACGTGACTGAATATTTGCCTTAACACTAGAGTGAGGTTTTTTATGGCATATTCTGTGGTGACAGGCTAAGCAGGAACAACCTGTGTTACTGTAGTAAATACCAGTTATAACACTAGATAGAGATGTTCATGGCATATTCTGCAGTGACATAGGTTAAGCAGTAATGACCTGATGTGACTTTGAATACTTACTATAACTCTAGATAGAGGTGTTATAATGGAACATATATCAGTAACATGGGCCAAGTTTAACTGACCTGAGTCACAATGAATACTTGCAATAACACTAGATAATGGTGTTCATGGCACATACTGTTGTGACATAAGCAAAGTATAATTGACCTGAGTTACTGTGAATACCTGCTTTAAAACTAATGATAGAACAGTTCATTGCACTGCTGTGACAAAGGCTAATCAGGATCAGTCACAGTGAATACCTGTTTAGCATATTCACGCCCTGTTGTCATGTTAGTGAGCTTGCTTAGTTGTATAACTTCATCCTGCAATTTGAGCTTTCCATTGGCAATTGGAATAAAGTGTGTTGATGAAGGACACAGACCATGGTAGTTGATCAAGATTGATCCAGTGGTAGAATTTGAACATGCAAACCTTCAGTCACAGGTCTAGCATGCCAACCACTGAGACTCTTGGATCCTATTTTCATTAATGTCCTCTTGTGACATGTAGGAGGGTGCTTTGGTCCTATTCTACATTTCTGAGCTCACAGTGGATTTGAAGTTTCCAAGACAGCGAAATAATATAGATATACTTTATGAGGCTAACACCAATTTTGCAACAAATTAGACAATGCAACAAATTATTCTTTATATTGCATTTTCCAGAATTGTATAACCTGTGAAGACAGACATTGCTGCACCTTGTACTTTGTTTAACTTTATAACGTTATCTATGTATTAGATTGAACATAATTTGCAAACAAAGCATCTTGTGCTTATCATACACAGCTGGAGAGTACTGTAGTTTTTTGGTGATGCATTTGTTGATTGAACACCAAGGACATGTCCTGTTAAGTAACAAAAACCATGACATGAACTATCATATATACTCTCTTATAAGTAGAATCAAACTACAAAGAACAAAGATCCTGATCTGCCATAGCATAATGTGAAAGATGGGTCTTAATGTCATTTGTTCTACTGATTATTCCTAATGAACTGCACAGACCCAGATCTGCCAGCACACAATGCGACAGCAGATCTGGGTCTTTGCAGTTTGCAAAAGGGTTTGTCTTATAAGTGAGTACACTGTATATATGTTACTTAAAAAAAATGTTTCATGTGGCTGTGATGAGTCCACCATTTGAAAAGGATAGAATTTGGATGCCATGAGTCTTGTTCTGGCAATTCCAAATTTGACCTTAGTAGTCTGGCAGGGATGATGCAGGGAAAATAATCTAAAACTTTGGATTTTCCATCAACCTTGTCAGTGTTAAATTTTTGTTCTTTCTTTTCATTGTGAAAACTGGGTTATTGAAACAAAATTTCAGTTGGTGCTATTTAGTTGTGTGAGCCAAATTATTCAGTATAATGTTGTCCCCTATTGCTGTAGGACAGCACATCACTTTACCAAGTTTTCCTTGCACTCCAAAAGGTGTAAAAAGAATCTAATTATCTTGTTAATCCATGAAATTATATATATATATATATATATATATATATATATATATATATATATATATATAAAAACCCAGGTTACAATTTGGTAAAGTTTATTAAGTGTTCCATATTCAGGCTTTACAAATATAAGTCTAGTCCTTAGAAACGAAGAGTGAAAAACAAACAAAAGTAGTGATAAGCAATGAGTGTTTGCTAAATATGTAGTACCTGCTTTAAGAACTGACTATATGATCTTCTCACTTCACCAGACCATAAGTGTTTAGGTTTTATTGTATGCTTTATACAGTAGTTTTGAAATATACACATTACGTATTGACCCTTTGCAAATATCTTGAGGTTGTGATCTTTAATTGATTCAAATTGAACAAATGCAATAGTTACATGTTTCATTTCAGTTAGGTTTCAGAAAGTTTAGACCAGTTGTGCACAACATGTGACCTGTAGATCCCTTGCATAATGATGCATTTTGTGTGGCCCATGTTCTATATGCATGAGTATTTGTGATTTTATTATAGATTTATTGACACAAAACTTTTCTATTGTGGCCTGCTTAGTTCCAGTCAAGGTCAATTCTGGCCCATGTAAATGTTTGGGTTCTGTATCCCTGGCCTGGGTACACCCTCTTCCCCATATTTGACAGCAATATGTATTATAGAACAGTGGTGTAACGAAATACACACACACACACACACACACACACACACACACACACACACACACACACACACACACACACACACACACACACACACACACACACACACTGGTACTCAGCTGTTGCAGGATTCACATTGGTACAAATTCTTCCTTATTGTCATTTAAACCCAAATTGTTTTATTGTGGTTAGACTGGTTGTGGCATTATTTTATTAATTTAGAAATTGTACGATATTGAGGCTTAATTGTCTGGTCTGCTTTGGCTTTCATTGCTATGCAGTAAAAATCCAAATCAGGGTCAGGGGAAGAAAATGAATGGAAACTAAAACAAAATGGGCCAAATTTTGGGGTGCTAGAGGATGCTGTGAGCATTAATTTATGTAAATTAAAATTATGATGTAAAAAATTCACACCATTTAGGTCAGCAAAAATAAAATTTATATTAGGAAAAAATTGTTGCTAGGTCATTTTAGTTGTACATTTGGCTGCAGATGTCATTTTTTATTTTATTAATGTTATGACGTATCTCAGTGATGTCAACATTTTCTTGAGGGGAAAAAATCATACCTACTTCATTAATTAATGAAACAGACTGTTATGTGAGATTGCATGTTTTTTGTAGGGTTTTTTTCTTTTTCTTTTCCTGATACTAATAGCAGCAAATTCTTAATGTAGATACAGTTTGGGCAGACTGAGACTACTTTGTAATAAGAGATAGCTTTCAGATGCATAGTTTAGTAAGGCAGAAGATTAATTGGTATTGAATAAGTTTGAACCAGATCTTGCATCAGATAATTGAGCAAAGAGTGCAATTTTACTTTGGGTTAAAATACATAGAAAATAGGGAGAAACATAGCAGGCAGAATGTATTGCCAGGTTTTTATTGTAAAGCTTGCAGACTCTGCAGATCCAGTTGACACTTTGTGTCACATGGATTTTCCAAAAAGTTAGCTTGATAGCAATACATATACCGGTACATATATATTTCATTCAGTGTTCCAGTATATTTGCAATTATTACCTGCCCCAAAATGCAGGAGATGAAATTGCACTGTAGGAAGAAAATACATACTCCCAACAAATTTAACATAAGTTGCCAAATCCCTGCAATTTTATTTTCAATTTTTATATTCATTTTGGAAAATGGCATGATGCTGTTTTTGTGGTGGTTTTTATCCATGTGTTACCTTTGTCATTTCTGCATAGTAGCTTGTTTTATACCATCTACCTTTACCATACTTTGTGGATGATTTGCACTTGAATAAAAATGAAGCCTATTGATTCTGGGATCAAAAGGTAAAAGTTCAAGGTTGCTGTGACTAAAAATGAAAAATGTTTTCCACATTTTAACATTAGCTCTACACCATGCACCTTGACACAAATTTTGCTCTAGAGCATGTTCCTTGAATAAACTTTGTAGATGGCTGTCACATAAGGTAGTAAGGTACCCTTAGATTTTGGGGTCTTAGGATGAGGTCATGGCATGTCAAATAAGATAATAATGGTTTCTACAGTGTAAGCTTAGTCTAAGATATACAGCACCTTGACAAAAGACAAAATTAGACCAATAGGTCAATAATCTCCAGTCAACCATACCCTCCTAGTGCGTACACAGAGGTCATTACAGACAGGGTGGATGTTTAATGCACCATTCACTGTACTCTTGTTAAACCCTAAACTCATTTAATATTTTATAAATTTAATTGGTAGTTATTACAATGATTGAAAGATGGTCATATCTTCCCCTTATTTCAATATAATTTAAAAAAAAAAAAAAAGGTTTTCCCTTTTCAAGAAAGTTCCCCTGTTCGGTTCTTTTTTCTATGGATACATTAGTTTTGTTCCATGAAGATAAACCCTTATGATTCATCACTCATGGTGGTTTCACAGTATTGTTGCAGTCTAGTGATTCGCTTCAATCTTTCAATCCATTAGCTCTAATCCGCCGAACACAAAAGTACATGGCATTTCAGTGCCAATCAGACTGCTTTCATTTATTCTCTCCTCTTCTTTTTTAGTCAGAATGATAGAAATTTAGTCTTACATATCGGCCGTGCTTTTATGTGGCTGTTGAAAAGATCAGTTTTATGCCATTAACATTTAGAAATTTGACTTAGCATTCCATTTACCTTTAATATGCTGAGGTTGGTTTTCAAGAATTTATTCAGTAGCAGGTTATGAACAAATAACGCCAACTGTTATTATGACAGCTTGTCAGGTTCTGACTGATCTTTGTCTACATCTGTATTGAAAAGATTATTGTGAACAAATGGCATGTGCCCTAGTATATACATCACAATTGTAACTATTGGAAAACTTGGTCACTATGACATTTTTTGCACTGTTATCCTCTTTGTAAGGAGATTATGCAGATACAGTTCATTTTGAATTCAGTAGATAATTTATAAACACTTTGGTTTGGATCAAGAATTTGAAAATAGTTTGTGGTTGTTTTTTAATCTGTTTACCGTGGTAAAACCATTTTAGAAAATAGATTTCCAGTCAGCAAATTACAATGGAATTCATAACAAATACACTTTATTTCAGTTGAGTTTGATCACTGCAAATATTTAATTTTTAATACATTCATAAATAATTAATAGTGAAATAAAAATAAATTTGGAATGCTTTAAATACTTTAAAATAAGAAAAACAGAGGGTCGCTGCACTAAATTTTTCACTGTTGGTATTATTAGTAATGCAGCATTTAACTGGATTTTACATTTAATTCATTGGGAATCTCCATTGATAGGATGGGTTTTTTTTAATAACATTTGATCTATCTCTTAACACTCCAGAATTGACAGATTCTTGGCAGAGTAATTGATATAAGCTTTTGAAAAATGAAATTAAATCCTTATTCCACCATGCATGAAATAAGCTTTAAGCAACATTTTGTATAGAAGGTGAAAAAAAGTGTATTGAATGTACACACAACTGAGATTTCAAGATACAGGTCAGAATATTTCATTTTGCCACATACATGTGACCCCAATTATTCTTTTTGTATTGACCATGACTGGGTTTATTAGACAGACATATTTACAGCTTGTTGTAGACAGGCTTGTTCAAATCCCCTCCATGGTGCAGACTGGAGAGCAATTTTTTAAAGCCACTCCATGTGATGTAACTGGAACCAGATAAAACCAGGTTGCGGGCCAGATGTAGGTTGCACATGTCTGTTGTAGAGACTGGTTTTCATGTGAAAATATTATCTTGCCTAATACCATTGTATAGTTGTTTGCAAAATGACTTCATCAAGTAACAGACACATTAAATAGAGACAAATTAGTTTATTAATTCACCTCTGTACTAGAGTCTTGTCTTTTATTTCAAAGTTAATATGTGTTTTTTTTCGTCCTATTTATTGTTGTTGGAAAAGCTGCCATATATTTGAGAAATATAATGAATGACATTAAGTGGTGAGCTTATAAAGACATTGAAAATAAGAACATAATATGCAACACATTTATAGGTCTGTCATGATCAATACAAAATTAAAAGTTTTCATTGTCCTAGACCTTTTGAATTGGAGTGACTGAACATTATTGTCTAACGTTTGCAGCTGGAAGTGAAACCTGGAGATCATTTTGGCATTATTATATCTCTGGCCATTTGATTGGAATGACTCCACATTATTGTCTATGCTTGCAGCAGCAAGTGAGACTGTGTTGGAGATCATTGGTAATATTATACCTCTGGCTGTTTGCTTGAAATAATGCAGCATTATTGTGTAATGCTTACAGCAGGAATTGAGACATGGAGGTCACTTGCACTGTTGTCGTTGGTGGTGTCTTGAGATTTTGGGGATGTTGTGGAGATTTTACTGTCAAAAATTGAGTGCCATATCAACTGGTGGATGGTTATTTGTGACAGTAGAACCTAAAGTCCTTGAAAATAAAGTCTTTGGTAAAATCCTCAAGTCCTAATATATGTGTTACCCCTATTTTAATGCATTTTGAAAAAAATTGTTTAAAAAGATGCTTCAGAAGTATAATTCTCCTTGATACAATAAGAATCATGATATCACAGTGGTCTCAGTTTCTGTTGTATATTTTGGATAAGCGAAATGAACAACATAGACCCTGATCTGCTGGTTTATTATGCAACAGTAGATCTGGGTCAGTTATGCAGAGTTAGGCAGACAGTAACATAGCTTATATGGTAAGCCTTTGTGACTTAAGTTTGTTCCTAAAGCTTCCTAGACTTTTCTGCTGCAGGCAGACACTTTTTTCAGGCAGGTTAGATTTTGAGATGCGGCTTATATATCTGTACAGTTAAAGAGATCAGACGTTTATATATGCAGTTGAATAAGGAGATGTTTTTATGCCGCCACTGTTTGATTTGGTCTGATGGAGTTTGCAGTTGAATCTGACTTATAAGTGAGTATATATGGTACTAACTAGATCTGCACAAAATATACACAATGTACAAAAATGATATTTGGCAGGCTCATTTGTTAAATAACTAGAGGACCACATTACTGGAATGTTTAATTTTTTTACACCTATGTTTTATGGTTTCAGTGTTTGTAAAAGTAAACCTTGATGGCGCAATTCAGAAGAAAAAAAACCCCCAAATCACTGAAGGCAAATGAATTAAATTTGTAGGCATGTTTCTATGCATATGTGAATGACCCGATTAGTGTTCCATGTAGTTATACAACTTATCAAATTTGTACAGGTTTTTCAAAAACTTTCTGGACTGTTTGCACAACAGTGAGTTATATATTTGTATATACACAAAATCTAGTTTATAACTGCACTGCAAACATATCCAGTTGTGTTGGTTCTTTGATGTTGTCATTAATAGACTAATGGTATCATCTTTAAACTGATGCAGAAATATGGTCATGACAAGTTGGTGGTGAAATTAGCCAACAGACAGGTTTAATAAAAATGCAAACAAAATATATAATGTTTTCTCAGTCATCCACAGATGATAATCTATGCTAATTAATACTGGTTGGTTTGGGCAGTATTGAATGAAAATTGGAAATTAATTATATGAGGATACAGCACTCCTCATTTAAAGGCCCTTGCTTTATAAGATGGTTCACATTACAAGGTGAGTACATTGGTATTAACAGTACTTTTAACGTATTATTAGCTATATCATAATGAAGAAATGGGAACTAAGTGCTGTACCCAACAACAAACCAAGGCTGCTTATCCAGGTTGGTCTGACCAGGGATCAAACCAGACAACTCATGGATTATTAGTCCAGCACTATACCAATTGTGCTACCAAAGCTTCCTCATTAAGTAGTAGCAAATGTATGTCATTATAAGTTGTGGTAATACCATCAGGCCATTATAAATAGGGAGTGCTGTATAAATACTATTAAACTTATATAAATTAATACAGCAAGTTCTTGTGGGATTATGACTTGATCTTGTCTTAGTATGGAGTATGACACTAGGATGACATGCACAACATTGTTAAGTGTCCTTGTACAACTTGAAGCATCACAAGTAACACTCACTGAATTTTGCAGTCATGAAAAATGTCTGCATTTTCACACAAATCGACTTTTTTTAAACATAGAATAGTTCATCTCTGAGATCATTGTAAATTTGAAGTGATAGGTTGGAGTGGGGTAGGTGCAAAAGGAGTATTGTCACAAGTTATGTATTTTTAATTTGTATAGTTTGTTAGTTTTTTTTCTTTATTTCATTATATGCTATGGGTTATGTAAAATTGTATTTTGTAGCTGACCTTGTCCAAAATCAAGTTCATTGTCTATCTGACCAAAATCATTGATTTTTTAAAATTGTTTTATTCTGTAAGCAACCAAAACATAGCCAATATTTCTCTCAGAGTGTGGCTTTAATATTAGGATCATTATTGACAGAAGTAAACATATTTATCTTGGTCTGAGTCAAGGACATAGTTTACCATGTTTTTTATTATAATTTTAGTAACAGACCTTGTCTAATTATTGCTTGGATTGTTCTGGAAATGAACGTTTGTCCTACATCCTGGCTTTTCTTTTGTGTCTTAGCTTTTATATAATCTTATTTATGTAGAAATTATAAATTCTTGCTCTAAGATCCTGAGGTAGAATCGTTTGTTGTGTTCAGTGTTTAATTTTGGGCAGAAATTATTTTATTCCAATTATTTTTGTCTGAAAATACAAAGTGCACTATAATATTTGTGGAAAGAGACATTAACTTGGAATTGTAGTGAATTCAGACAAGGAAACCTTGGATTATATTACTGTGATTCAACTAAAGACTGTTGTCACATCTCCACAATTCAGGACATTGGTACACTACAGTGGTACATTAGAAACTACAGACCACTGCATGCATATCAATACCTTCAGCATTGGAAGTTATTTGGAATACCACTAAAGTTTATTCAGAACTTTATTCAATAGGATTTGTGCTAGTAATTCTAGAAAAAGAGGTTTCATCTTGCAGTCAAGTCTTCTTTTGGAGGCATGCCACACTGACAGTAGTAGAGTGTTATATAACATTTCATGTCATCACATAGCCAATAGTGAAGTGAGAGAACTTACATACTATAGTATTAGGTTAGCAGGGTGTAAATTGGCGTAAATGAGCTAAATTTGGTTGACATTTCATGTTAGAATTATGGTAATAATAACTTGAAAAGATATCTGTATTTCAAAAGATAAATACCTGTTTTTAATTTTGATAGTTTTAAAAATAATTTCATCATTCTGGTGCATTAGGAGATTTGGGGAGACATCTATTGAGTGATTTTACTTTTACCAAGTTGTTGAAAATTACTCATTTTGATTAATGATCATATAAGAATAAATATCATAAACAGTGTGCTGCGTGCAGGCATTTATAGGAACACTTAAGATTAACTAAAAAACTTTTGGTTAAAAGTCTTCCCTTGTGCTTCAGCAAACATTTGCAGACAACGAACTGTGCATAATCACTATAATGGATGCAGATAATGAGATTAACTGTAGTGACTCCATGATGTCAGAAGGTTAACTTTTCTTCTCCAAATTTATCAGCTAATGCAATGATGTATGATGCAACATTTGCACCTGATATAATTTTGTGAGTTGATTTCAAGGCGAGTGTCGGCTAGTAGTAAAAGTACATTGTATCCAGTTCTTGATCATTGATAATGTTCTTGAATGAAACTTGCCTTCTGATTGGGTTCATAGGCTGGTAAAGTTATCTACGGATTATGAGAGCTTGAGCACTGCTCGTGCCCTCTTTATCAGCCACTTTGTTGTGTCCATGGGAAAGGCCGCCTGACAGTGACTCGGCTCTCCCATTTTCTTGGCATAATATAGTCAATAATGTGTTAAAGGTGCCTTAAAGCTGACAAAAACAAACAAAATAAACGTATTTCTGAACTAAAATGTTCCAATATTCTAACCCTTAGATACACCTGGTTCAGGAATACAATTCCATTAATGTCTTTATGTTTAACCTCTCCAAAAATCGAATGATAAAAAAATTTGGGGTTATTATCTATGATTAGTTTCATAGAATTTTTTGGAAACTTAAATTCTAACCATTATGATGAACAAAACTATCTATGTATGACTGCAATAACTATTCTCTGGCAAAAGTTTAAACATACATTAAAATCATTTTAAATAGCCAGAGCTCTCATTAATAAAGCACCCATAAATCATTTTCAAAACTGTATTTATAATCATTTGTTATCTTCTCTTGAATGGAATAATCAAGTTATTTAACATGTTATGAGTTTTCTTAAAGAAAACATTTACAAAAACCTACATCTGAATAAACTGGAAATCTCACCCAGTTATAACAATACTGGACTTTACGAGTCAATAATGGTAATCAATAGCAGCTTTCATTCTTCAGAGGAGTTCATGTAAAAAGTTTTGTTGCATATTAAAACGAAATCTAATGAAACTCCATGCCATGAAACTAAGGCTACAGTACTTTTTGTTTGCTTTCATGAATCATCACATTTTCTCCAAATCGTGTGAAAAAAGTTCACAATACTTTCAATATTACTAGCACACAGACAATTTGAAAAGATAAATGTCACCTTCATCTTGATTAGCCCAAAATAAACAGCAAGGTGTTCCCTCTGCATACAACATCATACTGGACTTGTGTATATGATATCAAACAAAATATTACTGTAAAGTATTTGGCAATCAAGTTTAGTTAGAAAAATCGAAGTTAACTTCAGTTGTCAATTTAAGAAGTTGGATTTTTTTAAATTATATGAATTGAAAACAAATGTTTCAATGGACACAAAATTCCACTAAAAAACAAAATGATAGAAATTAGATGCTGACTGTGTGTTCTTTGATTGTCACTCAAACTTTTTTTATATTAACCTATTTAAGGAACACAAAAGCCTAACACTCAGATCCAAATATAAAAACTTCACTTACCATAAAGAGCAACAAAAAAAAAGAATCGCTGATAGATGATCTAAAAACTTGTGTAACAACTGTGACTGATATAGTTTTTTTTTCCCCTAATAAGCTGTTATTGTATTATAATGCCTTCCCCCAAGGGAACTATTTTCCTTTAGTATTGTATGATGGATTCCTTAGTGACCAAGCAAGAGGTGAAAGCACTATACCCCACCAGACAACACTGTTGAAACATAATCAATGAAAGATGAATACAATATATTTGTTTCATATGATATAAAGTGATGTCAGTGCATGGCAAATATAACCACTGGAACAGGTACTGCCAGCATGTGCAACTTCCTCCAGGGTGTAGGCCAGATGATTGATTTGTAAAGCCACACTGTAAGAATCCAGTTTGTGGAGAGAAGTGGTTTGCAGGCCATAGGTTGCACATCACATGGTACTGTAGAATCAGCAGTCAGGTGTAATATCCCAGAGTCAAATAAATCCCCATTCTTAATTAACTAACCAATCAGAATCTGGCAATTTGTCATGTGATATGTACTATAAAGATTTATGACTTGAAATGATAAAGGAAAGGACTGGGATAAAAACAATTTTCCAGAGATATTTGACATCAACATGGGACTGTTAACATTTATCTTCAGGAAGGACAGCTCAATATATTTGAGTGTTCAGTTCAATATGATATTTGTTTACCATCTTACTTTTGGCCCAAAAAAGGAAGTAACCTAATGGCTTTTAATTCGATGGAAAATAGTTCTATTTTGTGTTTTACAAAAAGCACATCTAATACTGGAAATAAATTGTTTTACATTCACAACTAAAATTGTTTTACATTCACAACTAATTCTGCTCCCATTAACAAGTTCTTTCCCCATTTTGTGTGCTTCCTGGCATGGGCTGTACTACAAGGCAACCAGAGTATGCAAATACAATGGTTCATCTCACAATAACTGAACTTCAAATGGGTCTATTCAACACTGTAGAATTTATCAGATAAAAGTAGACAATGATGCTCCCCAAAAGAATTTATTCCTCCTAAAGCACCAAGATTTTGATGTTATTTATAAAGTACAACCAAAGTGTTGACGTCAATATTTTTTCAGGTACTCCCCATTAAGGCAAGAGCTGTTACTCAGTGCATACAAATTGGGATGTTAAAGCAAAATGAATTCAATGAATACTTGAGTGTCCCTATAAATGTTTCCACACAGCACACTGTGTATGATAATTATTCTTATATGATCATTTATCAAAATGAGTAATTTTCAATGTGGAAAAAGTAAAATCACTGAATAGATGTCTCTCTACGCTGTTGATATAGGCTCCCCCCACCATCACTCAAGAATGGGCATCTCCATATTCACTGTTGAGGGCAATAATTTGATTATGCATAATTTGACCTTGTGACCTTATCTTGCAGTCTGCCTTATTTCATGTTTCACATTTCAGTCCCTCAGACCACAAAGTCACAAATTCACCCACTTTGACCTATAAACATCAGTGCCATTTCCATCTAGCCATAATGTTTTCTGTTCCAAGTGTGGAAACTGCACCAGAGTTAGTATAAATAAAGTAAAAACTATTCACACATTGAGCATGGAAATTGCAAGCATTAAAACTTCAGGACTCGTACATTTCCAAAATGTGTGTTTTGTTATTGTTTATTTGTGTTTGATTATCCCCTACACCCCCAGATGTAGCAATGTATGCAAGTCAGCCAGTGAGATATCTGGTTTAGTTATTCCTTGTAAGGGATCAGCTTTCTTTTTTATCACAATTAAGAGTACATAAATTTTTATTCGGAGTGTAAAGACAAAAGTTGGTCACAGACTCTTTGTGGATAGCAGTAATGAAATGGATTGGGTGATTTGGGGGTGGGAGTTGCGGGTTTAACACCGTTTTTAAGTACATGGTAGCCTATACATGGTAGCCAGTATATTTGGTGGAGGAAAACTCTGGGAAGAACCACCAACACATAGGAAGCTATTGGCAGGCTTTCTTACATACCCACATTGGCTGAGTCAAGACTCAAACCCATGCAAACAGAGGTCAGATGTCATTGAACTGCAAAGCTTGTCACCTTGGACCACTCGGCTACCTGGGTCCCCTGGATTGGTTGAAAAATTAAAAATGCCTGCCATATTCCAGAGCAAGTGATCATTATGCCAAAAACAGTCATAAAAGCAAGTCTAGATGTAGTTTAGAACACATACTGCCTTGCACAGAAATAACTTTTAGAATTATCATTTAGGTGCTAAAATATCAGATGAAAACCTATCTAGTAACACCACTGCTAAGAAAAACCACCTGTTTTTAAGAGATGACTTTCTCAGTGCACTGATTAATCAGTTATATAGAGTGAGTGTTCTGACCTGTAATGAGACACCACCTGCCGTGAGAGACCACTTGTTGGCAGAAGGGGTGGTCTCTTACAAGAGGTTATACTGTAATACATTCTCTATGCTTACAGCAGTCTTGTCTATATTTGTAATATAATTTCTTCCTCCATATACTATCTTAAAAATCCACTTTGCAAGAAACACGCAGTGCAAACTAAGGACCATTGCTGCTCTCCTGCATACACTTCAACTCTGATTTCCATGCATTGCTAAACTGCTTGTAATATTTCTATGCCAATATTGTTTTTTTTTTTGGTGTGCTTTGGGAAAAAGCGCACATTTCGGTATTTTGACATGAATGACCAAAACAAGATAAAAGCTTCCTTAAATATTTCCTTTAAAAAATCAAGATACTCAAGTGTTTCTGCCAAAATCATTTTTTGGTTGGACTCTTCATTTTATCTCATCAGACATCTCCAGCCTAAGGATGGCTGATTTTTAATCAAAGATTCAAAAGCCATGAGCTACCATTAATCTCTTTATATAATACATAAAAAACCACACTCTGCCTATTACAACAGCAGGGTCATCAATTTACAGCTTTCTGTGTACACATTATAGCCATTGTTAAACAATTCTTAATCCAGCTACTTGGCATGCATCATGGCACTGTTTGTTGCACTGGTGGAAAATCCTGACCCCAGTAGACAGATTCTGGTTGGTTTCTGTAATGTGGCCATACATTTGTTTTTCCTTTTTATTTTTAAAAATTTTGCAAAAAAGCAGTATGTGGTAAATCCTACCACCAGTAAAATCATATGTATGTAGACTGTTCAGCATAGTGGATTCTAAATGGAAGGTCTTTGGATTAAAAAAGTCTCATAACAGTGATCTCATTATCAGCAAAGGTGTTTTATTAAAGCATCAGTTTCATTTGTCACCAGGATATTATCTATTATCAACAATATCTAATAATACATTATCAAAGTAATTTCACCAGTCACTGTAGATTCTACAGGACTTTTGAGGCCTCCATTTGCATGATAGGTTCAAATGATAGTCGTTGTTGTGTTCATTTTATGGAGGTTTTAAAAAATCAGGGTCCAAACTCTGTTCACACCTGATTTAACGCAGTATTAAAATCTGTGCCTTAACCCAATTGTACTTCAAATCAACAACTGGCCATTGTAGGAAGTGGTTCTCCAATATGGTAAAACATTGTGGTATTTTTTAACATCTATGTATATTTTATTGTAATTTCTGTCTTGTCAAAAATGTTCTCATTTTAAAGGTTTTACTACCATGCTAGAAGAATATTTATAGTTTGCTTCCAAGCAGTTAACTGCATATTTTTTGACTGCGCTTTCTAATTTGTTGTGTCAGTTATCTAACTTGACAAAAAAATTTATATTATGCTTTTAAAATAAATGTATATTTTGCATGTGATGCTATCATTTTCAGATCCTAGGTTTAATTATAGCAGCATTGATTAAAAAAATAGAAAGCATGAAAGAAAAAATATTGTTACGTAACTGTACAAGCAAAATTAATGCTATTTCTAGGTTACTTTGAACAAGACTAAGTACGTATCATGTTATTTTTGTGTACAGAGGACTATTTGGATTTTTAAAATAAAATCTTTTTATTGGTTTCTCTCAATTATTAAAGATATTATCTGTAATAGATTATATTTATAATATTAATTTGTCCAAGGCTTTGCAGGGTACTAAATCATTGCAATATAAAGCTGGCAATATTGCACTAGAATGACCTATATTCAAACTGGTTTGCCAGTCCATTAATTAAATTCAGATATGAGCAAGGTAACCAGTCAGTGTAGGAGTTATTTGGCTGCTGAAGAACATGGTTGACTGGCAACCCCAAGCCTTAAATTGATAATGATATCACACATTGTATAGCCAACATGCACACAAGCCACTTCATATTCAATCAGCGGGGGAAAAACATATCAATTAATAGCATGGGGAAATTCTGTTTCTCTTGGTATGTTTCTGACAAAATACTATTTGTAACTGTGTGACTACCTGTGATTAATGCACACCATTGAGGAGTTTACTGATAGATACAGGGGTCACTGATTAAATTATAGAAAAGTGAGCACTGAACACTTAAAGTAGCATGGAGGGATATAAAAATAGGGTTCATTCAGTAAACTTTCAGTTCATCTCAATACATCATGATTTCATGTGGTCATACATGTAGCATTTGTCAGTCAATCAAATCATTTGTATCATTTTAAAGTACTTGTCAGTGATGTGGTGCTCAGTGGAATAAAGTGTGTAAATTAGATCCACCATCATTTCTCTCAGTGAATTTAATTACTCATTATGGTATTGGGTACAAAAATAGATATTGTTATCAAAAATAAAATATCAGTCACTATTTTTTATGCCTCATTTTTGTGTTTTGTTACAGGTATTTTCCCGGGCTACTTTAATTATCAGTACTAGGGGACCCATTTCCAATCCAAAAATGATAAACATTTTTATAGCTAAAGTAGACACTTAAATAATAGTGATCTTGAAGAGAATTCTAAACTTACTGAAAGAATCCAATCAAAAACACAATATTGTTGGTAAACATTCTAAAGTTTTAGAAGGAAAAGATCCAGTTTGGTTAAATTACATGTACATGCAGTTTCTCTAATCATATGGACTCAAAACCCCATTTATTTTGAAAAGCATAGAAAAATCCCTGTTTGTGTTAGCATATGATTTTATCCATGCACATCTCTTAATCTTTCCTTACATGTGTCACCCCCTTCTATCCTTCTGAGTGCCTGACATAGTTGCAAGTTTTTTTATTTTTTATAGATCACTTAATTCTATGCACCAATGGTCATAGACCCAATTGTACAATTGAAAGTGAATGTACCTGAGTGAGTGCAGTACTCATCTGTGCAAACTAGGTCACAGTAAACTAATTTTCATGCATCTATGACTGGGGGGATAGCAGGGAATTTCATTTTCAGGAAAAAAATAATTAACTGTATTTTCTTAACAAAACATAGTATTAAAAATGCTTTCTGTTGTTTGTGTGGTACCAGTGTCAACATTATGTGCTTATGTCACTGCAGATACTAAATCTATATGACCTAAACTTGGGCTCGTGTTTCATTGTGAGATTTAAGCAGAATCAATGCCAGGAAATCCTGGCAAACAGTTAATGATTTCAGGAACCTGTATTTATCATGTTATCGAATGATTATTAGCTGATACTCACATGAGGCAAAATGTTCTCAATTACTGTAAATAAAAGTGTTGATATCAATTAAATCACTTTTACTTTAGGATAAAGTCACTCCCTTTGCAATAAAAATGTGAATTTTAATTTATTACATAATAATTTAATCGTATATGGTTGATCTGAAATTCAGTACAGTTGTTTGATCCCAATTTTTGAGTCATATACCCTGAATGAAAATATTTAGGTGTTTTCCCAGATGTTTTAGAAAGAATTAATAAAAAACCACATTCGTGTTTTGTTACGAGTCAGGCACAAGAACTCTTTTGATGTGGCTTATGAATACACTTTAACCTGATAGCCTCAAAATATCCTTATACCATATAAAACTTGTTCTTTCCATTGACTCAAGAACAAATGCACATGTAGTTTTGTGTATGTACTGAACAGTCTTTACTTCTTTTTAGGTTATGTTTTACATTCAGATTTAGGTTATATACAACAGACTTGAGCAAATAAAATGCTTTTGTATCATCAGTGCCGAGGAAGATGCACATATGCCACATTCAAATGAAAAGATGTAGTTGATCTAGTGAAACCATATATCGTATTGTATAAATGACTGTTACTTTAAAACTGTGACAAGAATGAAAATATTTATCCTGCAATCAGGATCAGAAAAAAGACATTGTTAAAATAATTGGTCTAGATTACAATTCTTTCCATGGTAGCTGACTAGTTGAATGAAGCTGCAACTTGACTGTATTAATAGGAAACAATCTTGCCTCCCAGTTGAATATGGTAACCTATCTTCATATAGACAGAAGCAAAACATTATCACTGTTACTGATTCAGGGAGCACTTCATACAGATATCGGGTCCTGAGGGATTTGGGTCAAGTGTGTGTAAAGGTTCTTGAATGGTACTCTGAAGATGGTAGCATCAGAAGTTCACCTTTGAAATTCGATTATGGATGGTCATGCAAACTGCTTGATAATCTAGCAATGTGTGTCATGAATCTGTTGAGGTATATTTTTGTCCCCAGAAATGATCTATATCTGCTTATTGGACAAAAAAGCAGGTATACTTAGTTTCATCTTAGTGTCTCCATTTGAATGTCCACCCATAATGTTTCTTGTAAATGCAAAAACAGCTTTACTGTTTATTACAGAGGTAAGACTTGGTATGGTGGTTGCATTTGGGGGGGGACATGTTTAACACATTATTTGACCATATCATTTGGAGGAAATAGATGGTACATGCTTTTCCCAAGGACCCACCGATGTGTTGTCCTGGACAGGCATTAATTGAGACCCTTGGTTTATTAATCTGACACTCTAACAACTGCACTACTGTGGCTCCAGATTACAATCTTACAGGGTGTAGATTTGCAGAAATCATCTGAAATTTCTCTAATCCAGGGACCTTAAAGCATGGCTGAAGATAACAAATGTTTACAATGCTCTTCTCTGTTAATTATGTATTTCAGTTTCATTTTGGTAAAGTTTCTAAAACTTTTTGAGATGTATGATGCATGTAAAGCTTTTTTTCATACTTGATCTCATTGCCCTCTCTATTGCTTATACTCCACCCCCCTCACACCCCCACCACCGCTTACCAGACTTATAACATGGAGTCATAGCTGGAAAGCACATCATATACATATACAGTTAAACCCCACCTAATGTCTGCCCTGATACTGAGACCACCTGTCTGTAGTAATAATAAATTCAAAGGCACACTTATTTCCTTTGGTATTTCCAGTTTTGCAGTCCCATAACTGAGACCACCCCACTATTACCAGTATGTATTAGAACCAGTCATTTCAAATGGATTTTTGACCACACAATAGCAGCCATTAAATTTGATCAGTCATGGATGTAGTATCATGAAAACAATCACTCACACAGTTCATTAGTTGGTGTTCATGGCGGTAGTAAGTTTTGGTCATGTATTTGGCAGTTTTGAAGAATTTGTGGAAATAAATTAAACAAACTGAAATGCATGGGTTTTCTTCAGAATTTATATAACTACTGTATATGCCATTTATACTCGCTTGTAAGTCAAATCAAACTGCAAACAACAGAGATCCTGATCTGCTATAGCATAATGTGCCTGAAGATCAGGGTATATGTTGTTTGTTCTACTGATTACTCCTTGTAAACTGCACAGATCCAGATCTGCCATCACATTATGTGTTGGCAGATCTGGGTCTGTTCAGTTTGCAGTTGGACTTGATTTAAAAGAGAGTACATACATTATTAATCCTTCTCAAACTCCTGCCTGTAAAATATTTTTGTCAGAATTTTCCTTGACAACTATCTGATTTGAATTTTCTCCCTGAATCAGATAGATGTTAAGGAAAATTCTTACAATATTTTTGATGATATTATGACACGGGAATGTGCTTTCCATATGAAAAATAGTGGCGATGAATAATGCTACAAATTTTTATCCATATGGAAATTTTTCTTGTTGTGAAGTGGTTATGGACTGGGTATGGAATAAATTATGATCCCACAAGTTTTTCAGTCCATATTTGTTCCATATAGATCACTGAAGCGTTCCATATGGAATCCAAAAGGGGGGGAATTGATTCTTATGACCTGTTGTACCTTGCTGGTTCTCTGTATGCATTAGCTGTCTAATTAGATGATAGCTATCTTTTTGGCAAAAATCAATTCCTCCTTTCATCCATTATACATATATACATACTTTTATATACAACAAGAGCTGTGTCATGTCAGAATGATGAATATCTTACTTAGTAATTATTTTGGGTTTAATTTATTTTACATCATTCATATTTGATAAGGGAATATAATCATATGGCATTTCTAGTTCAGCCATAGCTTACATATTGAAAAGTCATAGTACTTTACAAATTGATCCTTGTGTTCAGCTTATTTTATTCTTTTCATTCGTGTGAATAAATTCTTGTTGTTGTTGTTGTTGTGGTTTTAATGCCATTTTTCAGCACACAAGAGGCTATACATGGTAACCTGTATAACTGCGGAGGAAGAGCCCGGGAAAACCCCGGCAAGAACCAATGACCCACAGGATGCTGTTGGCAAGCTTTCTCACATACCCACATTGGCTGAGCCTGAGATTGAGACCAAGAGGAGAGATTGCAGCGACTGGTAAAAGTGAATGCTTTATACCAATCAGTCACCTGTGGCCATGTATAAATATAGAATATATGTATAGTATGTATGCTGTATCAATGATATGCCATGAAATGTATAAATTTTTCATTAAACAGAAACGAGGCTTGTCAAGTTTCCTTTTAATGAAATATTTATACAATGAGTAGTATGTCACTGATACAGCGTACATAACGTACATACATTTTATTTATATCACATACAAATACATATATTTGCCCATTGAATGGAGTTCAGATTTACTACACGCAGCTGTGTATTGACCGAGTGAATGAACTCCTCACATCCCCAAGTGTGTCTGCTGCAAAATATAGTTCTATGCCTTTTGTAGCTATTCACATTCACCTTTGCATTTTGATAAGTTGATTGTTTTCTTTTTTTTAGGTTCTATTTTTCTTCACATTGATTAAATCAGTATAATACACACTTATGATTTAAACATGAAAGATGGTTTTAATGATGAAAGTAGAGCACTACAACACTTGGTTAGCTATGTCATTCACATGAACGCTTAGCCATTCACGTACCAGCGCATGGAAATTAATGTGGAATAGAAACTAAGTGAGATGATGAACCAACAAGAAGTAATTAAATATTTTAAAATATTTACAGTTGACCTGAGTCATTATTCTGCTTTAGTAACGGTACCACTGACCATAAACTCTGTCTCTGTCTCTGTCTCTGGTTGGTTTGACTTTAAAACTAAAGCTCTGACTCTCTTTCTCTCTCTCTCTCTCTCTCTCTCTCTCTCTCTCTCTCTCTCTCTCTCTTTCTTTCTTTCTTTTATCCATTGGTCGGTTTGACTTAACTTTTACCATCATTTATAAGTCCAGAGACATTGTGGGATGACACAATGACACAAACGAAAATCGTCTACGCTTGTCATTTCATAGATTTAGCTCATATCTTGCTATGATGGGGGGGGGGAGAGAGACTGGCCTTTGGACAGTTTCATATTTAAATAATAACAATCGATTGTTAGAACCATTTATGTTTAAGAAACAACTACAACAAAACATTTAATACATTACAGTATGTGCACTATGTAACAGAGAAATTTACCATATGATGTTGTCATGGTTTGCAACTTTGTATCATTGATAAACACTGTTGATAAATCCCAAGGAAAGTGCACACATATCATTATGATGAACCATATTCTTGTAGGTTACTTGGTGTAATTTCTATTTCAAGGTTTTAATCAAGCTCAAAGCCCTTTTCTCTCTCACTCCACATTTCTATGTAGTTTGTCCATTATGCATAAGAGGGGAGGGGGTAGCAGAAAGGATTGTGATGAAAATGTGTACCATATTATATTAATTTAGAAAACAGGGATTAATACTTTTTATCATTATTTTCATACCAATACCAATAATTTGTTACAAGGTGGTTATAATATTAAAATGCTTAATTTCATGGTTTATATTTTTGCTTTGTTAATTTTCAGATCAGACCATATTTGAAGACCTCTTGTTGGAATGTACATTTTTTTCCCGTTTTCCAGAGGTAAGTTCTCAGTCTACTGCATACATCTGGCAAACACTCATTATCAAGGTGGCAATGTGCAAGATGTTTTCTTGAACTGAAAATTGGGGGTAGGGGAATCACCACTCCATCTCAAACAAAAATGGAAATTTCAGAATATTGGAGGGATTAAATTAAAAAGTTAAGGTAGGGCTTGAAAATATGATGATGTGAGTTTTTACAGTACTGTTAATTTTTTGGTGAAATTATTTAAAATAGATTAACATGAATCTTGCAATTGTGCTTCCTAGATTAAACCCTGAATAGGCAGGATAAAATATGCTCCCTTTTAGAGAAAGTTACAGTTATGTACGGATTCAGAAAATATAAGTTATATTAATAAATATTTTTTAAAAGTGCTGTACAAAAATGGAATTATGATAATTTTGTATATGGTGAATGTTATTATGATTAAGTGTTCTAAATAAGATGTTCAGAGCAGTTAGATTTGTATTCCATTTTAGGTAAGCAGGTACAAACATCTGCCATATTGTACAAGCAGTGTTAGATGACAAAGTATCAATATGTGTGGCATACTAGTTAAAGAGCATGTAAACCAGTGATAAAATTCTGAATTATTACATAACAGTAACTTTCCTAAAATATACTGTGGTTATAGAATCAAAATTAGTATGTTTATAAAATTTGATCATAGTGTTTTGAAGATTATGTGTTAACTTGGTTATCTGCAGAGGGATTTACTCTGCAAAAGTTCTTTTGGATGCAGACCAAAGAGAGGAACATCATTCCTGCATGGTGATTTTGTTTAGCAGACCTCAGAAGAATGGAATGTTATTGCCTGCAGGGGATTTACTGTGAAAATGATCTTTAACAGTCTCCAAAGGGGTGGAACATTATTGCCTGCAGGTGAATGGGGTTGGGATGGGAGGGTGGGGGTAAAATATAAATTAAACATTATAGTTGAGAAAATTAGAGATAGCAGTTGATGCGAGGTGATACTAGTTAAAGATTGGCCCTTTAATATGTGCTAGTTAGCTTTTACATGTGGTTCTTCGTACCCCAAAATCTATGTACCAGTTTTTTAAGAGGTATTTTCTAGTTATTAAATTCAATAAACAGTATTTCCAATTATCAGTTTTATCTTGAAAGAAAAGATAAATAGTACCAGTGGATAATGAAATTTGAAAGAAATAAAAAGTTTAGCTATGCAGTAGAGATCATGACAAAAATCCTCACTATTGGATTTGGATTTGGATTATTCATCCAAATATCTGCAACTTGGACAACAAATCTTTCAGCTCAATATATGGTCCTTGGGTGTCACTGACTTAATTTTTCAACTACCCATTGTCACAAAAAGTTGTCACAGATCTTTATTGTGATTTTTAATTAAAAAAATTTTCTTTATAATCATTTGATCATTTTGCAGTTTTAGAAAAAAAAAGTACTTTCTGGGAAAATATCAGGAAGCCAATAAATGTCTAATAATAATAATAATAATAATAATGATAATAATAATAATAATATTAACAATAATAATACTTTATTTTTGAAGGGTGACTCGTGTAGTTAAGGACTATTTTCCATTGAAGCACACTTGAGAAAAATGTGCAACAATCTGCATCATACAAAATATAATAGTGATTACTATTTATTATAACATGTCCTTAATACAGTATTATTAATATTAAATTATATTATAATCTGTTAGTACATGTAGCATGTACAGTACATAGTCGTTATAGGTATCCTCAAATACTATATTTTCTGCAGATTTTAATGCATTGGAAGCTTATTCCACAGAAATGTACCAAAGCATTGGAAGCTTTTCTTAAATTGCTGTTCTTGGTTTTGGTTGATGAAGTTTTCCATTTATTGTTGATCTCAACTGGTAATGTGTTGAATAAGGCCTGAATGAATCATGAAGATACGCTGGTACAACTCATGCAGACATATTTATATACAAGAACTGCCTTGTGCTATTTAGTTTTCCATTTTACCTTGTTTACTGGCAGCTTGATTATTCAGGATGTGAAATGGACAGATTTATTGCACATTTTTAAAAGGGAACCTAAAGTGTGTTTGTAGATATCACCTGATAAACCCTGTAGGGTTTTTATAGCCATGGAATATTTGAGGTCTTTATTTACCAGGCACAAGTTCATATCAAAAGACGTAATAAATTATACTTTGATTTGTTAATGGTAAACCTTTACCCCTGAATGTGCGTCACAGGTATCTGATGTTGATTTATTCTATTTTTTTTCTGCATTAAGTTTTCCAACAGCGTTTGTAAACAAGTGTGATCTTTTTACTAAAAGGATCTGTTTTTCAAGTGTTCAGGTTTCATATAGCATTTTGTCACTGTAATGATTTAATACCTCATCTGACTAAATATATAATTGATATAACAGGTTTAAGGTCTTTCAAATTGTATGAAGAGATTTGATGATTTATTATTTCAGGTTTTGATGAAAACTATCTTAATTACTATACACATCCTTACTTTGAAACTTTTTATATGTGAACTTGGTTAAGTAGCTTTCTGATGATGCACCATAATAGAAAATCTTGGACTTTTTAAAAGAATGCAATTTTATATAACAAATTTTGACCCAATATTTAAAGGATTATATATTTTTTCAGTGTTTATCTTCAGTTTTTTTTTTATACCTTTTGAACAGTTTAACATTTTTGCCTTTCTGCTTTTATTGATGTATTACTACATGTTTGCATTGATTTGGACTGCTCCGATGGCCTGGTGGGTAGAGCATCCACCTTGGATACAGGACACCGCAGGTTCAAACCCAAGCCGAGTCATACCAAAGACTTATAAAAATGATACTAACAGCTACTTTGCTAGGCACTCAGCTGTCAGGATAATGTGAATAGGTGGGACACAGTGCTACATGTCTGGCAGCATTATGCCCCAGTGCTAGATATCACTATAAACTGCCACACTGCAGACATTGTAGTGATATGACTGAAAATTTGTTGAAGCCAAGTTAAAATCCAAATCACACACACACACACACACACACACACACACACACAGACACACACACACACACACACATTGATTGGAATGGTTTATCTTTCTAATGTTTCTTTGTAATTGTTATACATGTATTTACATTGTAGAACTTGTCTTTAAATCATTACTATATAGCCAGGATTGTGCTGACATGTCATAGACTTCTATAAATACATGTACATACATACTGATCTTGATAAAACTTAGAATATGGGTTTTAGGATCTCAGACAAGTTTGATAATAAGTGAGATCCATGCAGATTAATGACATTGTCTTGCAACAAATTGGCTAAGTTTGTTACCACTCTGGAAAAAAATTTGGATCCTATTTTGATCCAGCTGAGTAAAAGACAAAAATTATCAAGGTCTTGAATGAGATCCACACATTAATAATGTGTTCCTGCATCTGATTGTCTGAGCTAGTTGAGACTTGGGTGACTATTTCTGATTTGATTTTAATTAAACTTAATAAATAGGCTAATTGAGCTAGATGTTTGAACAGTTTTATTACAGGCAAGACCCGTGCATAGATCAGCTTGCATTTGATTGGATGAGTTATCAGCAAATTGAGAGACTATTTTTAATTTGATTTTTAATAGTCTTATATTACCAAGATCCTGGTTGAGTATGATGATGAGTGAGATAAACACATATTAATGACAATTCTTGTTCCTGATTGCCTGAGCTTATCAAGTAGCAGTTATATTTCTGATCCAGTTTCAGACTTGTTAAATAGTTTTTGATCATGAAGATATTGGATGATTTTGATTATGAGCAAAATCTGTGTGTGATGGATATTAGGTATTTCATGTATAAATGAAGTGTAACACTTGTACATGATGATAGAGCTAAATCCTGCAATATTTAATGTATTTGTGTTTTAAAAATATGAAATATAAATCATCAGTTAGTAAAAATCTCACACATTTCCATTAAATAATAATTTGTGAAGTGATTCTAACACGTTAGCCTGCTGTTTTGAATCACTACATTTGAAATAGATTGCACCATAGTATAATAATGTTAGCTATAATAAAAAACAAAAACAAAAAAATGATAGCCATAAACATATCCCCAAATAATAAATACAATTCTTCTTTCAAACTTGCATCTTGACCAGAATCAGTCATTATCAAGTAGGCATTGTCATATAAATTTGAAACTAGGTTTAAGTTGCAGTTGTCAGTATAATAGGAGTTCAAAATGGTCATACAACTTTGGCTGGTAAATGAATGCTCTCCCAAATTCAGTCATCAGCATGTGAATCCTAGGATATTACAGTAGTCCCCCTCTTATACGTCCACCCCTTCTGCACTGGGAAAGTGGCCTTATAAGACGGGTGGCCTTTCCAGAGGGGGAATAAATTTTTTGTGAGAAGCATATGTAATGTATGCAGTAAGAAAGCTACATTCTTCAAAGCATTTATTATATTCGTTTAAAATTAACATTAATTATTAAAAGGTTCTTCTTGTTATAATAATAGACTTATTTCAGCTGAATATGCATTAATAGTTCTTATTCTTGGCGTAAGCGTGATATGCGAGCGGGTGTTGTTGTCATGCACATTGCAAAACCATTCAAAAACGTCATTTAAATCTTGGTACATACATAATTCTCTTTCCATTTGCTCCATTTTCACACTGCTGCTGAATAACTTCCTTATCGGTTACAATGTTGTTTATTCGAGTCTTTTCAACAAAAAATTGTTTTATTCGAGTCTTTTTTACCTAAAATCGTCCGGCAAGTTCCCCCTCCCCACCTCACCCTATGTCGTCAAGTAGAACAACCGACTTTTTTCTAAAATAATCGTCTCCATTTACGTGATGACATGTTAATGTTCTGTAATGATTTATTCGGATGTTGCTAACTGTATGTGATTTAATTATGCAGATGAAACTTTTGCAGAGCGGATGAAATGCCTTCTTCGTAAAGGAATGTGTTGTCACGTGATTTTTCGGTCTTTGTCTGGTACCCTGTTTTGTTCAAGGCTAATTTCTCTGAGTGTGTGTCTGCAAAAATCTATTTTTAGACTATACTGACCACGTTATGATCTTGACAACTACGTCTGGTTGTAATCATCAGTGTTACCAACTACAAGACTGATAAAACAACTTCTCTGCATTTAAACAAAATGCCATGTGTTTTTTAAAGGCAGCGATCTTGTCAAGTGATTCATTAGTCACAGTCTGGTACCCTATTTGTGTTTACATTTCTTTACACTAAGGGAGAGAAGCCAAAATGGCTTCGATATGTACGCAGATTTGATCTGAACAATAGCACCTCGCGGCCATTAGGTTTTGTAATCTTGACAATTGTTGTCAGTTGTAATAGCCACTAATTATGAAAATGAACAAGCTCAACATCTTACTAAGGGAAGCCATAAAGGCTATCAAACCATTTTCCCGCTGACTTGTGTATTGTACATCAATACCGCCACTTCTCAGCTGTTATTACTGTTCAATAATTGTAATCTTAACAATTATCAGAGTGACTAAACCGGACATCTCATGATAACACAGCAGTAAGGCTAATCGGATTAAGTGTACTCACCTTTTTGTATGGATTAAAATTTGAGTCTTTCTTGGCTTTATGGAATAAATGTGGCTTCTCGTGAGGTGTAAATGATATAATATTAACCTTAGTGGTACATGTACTTTAGTCAACACTTCTTTCAGGAACGAAAACCTGACATCAGGAAACAGAAATCAGATTACTTAACACACGTTATGAATAAAATTGGTTCTGGATACATATTACAAAAAAAATGCGGCCGCTTGTGAGGGGTAAATTTTATATTTTTGTACTAATATGCTGGCCGCTGGTCGCATTAACGGGGTGGCCTTTGGTGAGGGGTACTTTTGAACACAAATTCGTCAGTGCCGTCGGTTTCTGGCTGTAAGGAGCGGGTGGCTGCTGGTCAGGGGGGCCGTTCAAGAGGGGGACTACTGTATAATAATCAGCTACCACCCTGGCGATTTGTACCCCCCTACTGATTTTAGAACTGCAGAGCATCAAGGATATTAAAAAAATGCACAAAACTTAGTCATTTCATTCATCATTTTATAATTTATGCACAGATTGTTGTCAGGTGATATCTCTAACATCTTGGCAGCATTCCAGCTAAATGGGAGTTTCTTTACTTACACAGCTGCTCTACTTGCACAGTGAGTCCATTATACAGACGACAGAAGTGATGTAGTTCATCATCTTGGATAAGCTTCAAAATAATTCCTTAAAGATCAGTAATTTGGGGCATTACATCCATTTTAACTCATTCATAGAAGAGTTGTGCTGCTTGCCCTTTTATATTTTTGTCAGATTTTTTTTTTTTATTGAGAAATATTAAAACTTGACATTGCCAATATTGAATGCAAATGACACACTTTTTACCTTCTATGTATTGATGAAAATGGACTTTTCCAGGAACCGGGAAAGGACAGCAAGCAGGCTTGTTGTGTACTCTGAAAACTTCCATTTGGTTTGAAACATGAACAAATGAGAGTGTTAGGGTCCTTTGGTGATCTTTTTGGTAAGCTTAGTAGCTAACTATATTGGGTAACTTGGTTAGTATACTTGAATGCTTAGTTGTGGTGCCATTTTTAAATTTTAATGATTTCATTTCTTAATATTAAATAAGTAGAACTGAAAATTGTAATGAATGAAACGAGAAAGACTTGTGCACTTTTTATAACCTTGATGCTTTACTTTTTTAAAATCTATAGGGAAATACAAATTGCCGGGGTGATGGGTGAATACTATAGAGCATCATGCATGATACTGGAAAGCATAAATAGCTCAAATAAAATCAGTTTAGGGAACAAGTTGGTGTATCATAATTCCATAGATGAAGACTACCATTGTTAAAATTCAGAAACAGGAGAGGAAGTGTGGCCAAGCCTAAATTAATATAGCATTCACACCTGAAATCTTTTGAACTCACAATTTTTGCAGTTGACATTTTTTTTTATGTCACGTAATTTTTCAGCATTGAAGGATAAATTATTTCCATGATTTAATTAGAAGATAATTAAATGTTGAGTGCCAAATATTGTTTTCACTGAAATTATAGAAAATTTATTGGTGGATGTTGAAAAAGTTCTTGTTTCAAGATGTCTCCGCAATGTGTTAGTATGCATGCTGACTTGCATCCCCATTTTGCAATATTCACATACACAGGCACACAGACACACACACTGTTTTAATGTCCATCAGAGTTGGAAGCTTCATTTCCATTTTGTTTTGTTTTATTTAATCTTAAAACATTGAAAATAAAACATGATATTTTCTGTTTTAATATGACTTGTATTAAAATTGATTAATTTGGTGGAAAGTTGTGAATGTTTAAAAACAATCATACTACACCTCTCAATAACTTGTGCACAAAGGGGTCCAAAACATAGACTTCACTATAAGTTACTGAGGGACCTCCAAACAATAAGAAGTGATGCCATCCCATTTGGACATTAAGAAAAGTGGGGGTTGGGGGAGCAACTGGACTGTATAATGTCTGAATACTCATTTTATAATTGGGAATAATTATCAATAATGCACTTTTTCTAATGATATTGTTTGCTTTTCTGTATAAATTACCTTTATTTTCAAGATGCACAACCTCTGAGAGATTGTTAACATTATTCCAACACCTCCACATGTATGCAGAACTATTGTGTATTGCATTACTGCTTTTTGTTTATTGTTGATTAACAACCAAACAAGATTCATTTATATTTAAAAAACTAGGGACATTTATTTCATGGAACAACTATCAACATTGGAACTCGATTTTTTTTCTTGTTCTATTAGTAAAATGTTGATGCCACGATTACATTGCACATAATAGTGAACCTTCGCATCCTCGAGCAAATCTGAATTCAAATTCAGGATTTTTAAATTAACTACAAACTCTGAAACTTGCTTCTCCACAATGAACCATATCTGTGAAACAAAGCTTTTATTTCACCAAAAAGTACTCATTTCGCTTTGTTGCCTTGCTATCTTTGATCACATTGTAAATGAGTAAGCTAATTTAAGGTAGTTTAATTATATTATGTACACAAGAATACTTATAATAGTGTTCACTTGATCAAAATGAGTTGATCTGACATATAACTGGGGCTGCTTAGATAGGACTTGCATGACTTGTAACTTTTCTTTCATTCCACCCCCTTTATTTGATTTGATATACAAAAGATGTAATGAAAGTGATAATACAAAGCAGGTTTGCTTTTAACTCATTGTAACAATACAGCAAATACTTCTGTGAGTCAGATATCAAACCATGATGAATATTTATCAAACTACAGTAACATAAATAAATTGACATGATATTAAGTTCGGGATATAGTTTACATAAATTGTCTTCTTACAATTCTACATGTGCCTGCTTGGTGAAATGTCATTTGTTGAGTTATATAAGTTATGTGAGCAGTGTCAGATCCACTTTGGCCTCTTGTTTTATTTTCTTATTTTGCTCTTGGTCAGGGTTCCTTGCTATTAGTTGACCTCTTAGATTTAATAACTTTGAAAAAGTCAATTAAAATGATGATTATTTGGAACCCAATAAACACAGTATATTCATTTTTCTTCAGTAATACTCTTTTCTATTCGTGCTCATATCTTGTTTTATCAAATGACCATTGATACTATGTTATTTAGGCTTTTGTCATACATTGTTTTATCACATGACCATTGGTACTATGCTATTTAGACTCATGTCATACCTTGTTTTATCAAATGACCTCTGGTACTATGTTATTTAGGTTCATAAATCTGTATCATATGTTGTTTCTCCATATTAAATAATATAATAACACATTATGTCACGTAATACAAGCCATAATGTTCGAAGCATCAGAACATTGATGTAAATCATGTCATTACACTGCTTTGCTATTTTGTTGAATAAATATGTACTTTTTTCATCATGTGATAAATAGAATCTAACATTTGTGCTTATCTATAATGAAATTTTTATTTGTTAAACAGTTTCAATTTTCTGCTCACCAGAGTTTGCAAAAGAAACAAATTATTAAAATTACTCAGTGTATTGCCTAGGGGTGTAAGACTAAAATCAAAAATCTCCTTGGTGTCAAAACTGGGGGTCAGACCGAGTAAAAAACAAACTTTGGTATCAAAACTGGGGGTCAGATTAAAAAATTTGGGGGTCTCTGAAGCGCAAATGAGGGTAAAGGGAAACACTGACTACTTCACACATTTATTTGAAAGGAGCACTCAAAGGCAGATTCCATATACATTAAATAAACCAGATATTGTTTTTTTTTGTATTTTCTGATGGTATGCATACTTGAGAAAAGCGAATCCATTTATTGAATAATATTTTTAACAGTTTTCTGCATCAGAGAACGAAAAGTATGAAGGTGTATTGGAGTGTAACCAAGAATTACATCATTTGGTTACATGACAGGAAATTTGGATGCATTAATTGTATGCAGAAAGTATGGAAACAATTTTAAAGATAATTATTTTCATCCATTAAAAATATCAATTTTGGTGTTTTAATGGATGGATGTCACTATTAATGAGCCAGTTGATTCAAGATAAAAATGGTCATAAACTAAAATTTTAGCATTATTGAATACCACTAGTGCAGTGACACCATAATGTCATTCATATGCAAGCACCATTACGCCTGTATAGAGGCTTCCCAGTTTTGATAAGATTATGATTATCTAATGTTTAATCAATCAAGCTCTGAACTTTTCCTTTCCCTAGGTTCTAATACTGATGGTACTAAATTAAAGTTGAGAGACCATCAATCTCTTGACATACTGTAAGTGCATTATGATTGAAGTTACAGTTGTCAGGGTTGTATTCAGGGGATGTAAGTCTCACTTCCACAAGTGAGGAGACTGGCTCAGTATATCTGGGTTTTGGTGGTAACTTTCAGTTGATCTTTTGATGAAAAACACTGGTTTTACTCTGCTGGTCATAGAAAAGAAGATCTTGTGCAATGGCTTTTTGTTCTTGTCGATCCATTAGCTCATGTTTGTCATTGCTACACCTCCTAAACTGCTGGGATGTTTACAGTGACACTTTTTGCACACATTCATTCCAAGGTCTGTTTGGTCCTGAATGAAAAGGGTGCCCCTTGGATACTCATCTTGAAACTTTTATCATTTGTCCTTCATAATGGATGGCGTATTAGTATGGAATTGTAACTGAATGACTTGGGTTGTCTTGTTGGTCCTAAGTAAAATGGCACTGATCTGACATCCAATATGGCAGCCTTTGTGGTCATATTGAAAATAATGTTATAAAACTTCTCCCAGATGAACCATCCTATTGATATTAAGACTTAATATATAGTTGATTGTAAATGAAAATGGTGCTTATTAGATGCCCAATGTTGCTTTCATGATAGCCATCTTTAAATATTTTTAGTGGCTACTGTGTACTTCTCGAGAACAGATGTTCATTTCAACACTGGTTTTCACAGAGACTTCTTATACTTTTTAGTTGGTCCCAAATGAAAATAGTGACAGACCTTCAATTGTAACCATCGTGGTGGCCATCTTTAAATTTTTGGTTTCACTGCTTTTCCTGAATGAATAATAATGGCAACATGGGACCTTTTCACTGAAAGACTTTTTATGATATTCACAGTAGCTGATCCTAAATGAAAATGGTGTCAATCAGACCACCAAAAGAGCAGCGATGGTAGCCATATTGAAATAAATCTTATTTTAACTTCTCCAGAACAGATGGTCATAAAGATGTGAACTTTCAGTAAAGACTTCTAATGTCTTGCTTGTCCTCAATGAAATCAGCTCATAAAATCATGTTGATGATCATGGTGACCATCTTGAAAACCTCTTTATCACTATGCTTTTTGAAGGATGATCATATTGACATGGCTTTGCACTATATGACCTCTCTTTATAATATACATGTAGTTAGTTCAGATGAAAATGATTCTGGTATGACATCCCAAAATGTGTAAATTTTTTTACAGCTTCTTTTTCATGGATGGCAGTACCAGCATGTTTTTTTGGGGTGTAAAAATTTCTTACAATATATAGTTTAATTTATTAAAGTAATGTTCTAACATCCAAAGTGCCTGTCTTGATTACCATCTTTAACAACTTTATATTGTTATTCCTCCTAATAATTGTTCTTATCAAAAAGGGGTTTTCACAAAAACACTTGTATCAGAGTGTAATTGGTTCTAGATGAAAATGGTGCTGATCTGAACTCCAAATTGCTTGGTGCTGTTACAAATTTGGTCATATATGATAAAATAGTTCCCCATGTTGTATGATGAAGGACTATACAGCATATATTTGGCAGATCTTTTCTTCGCTTTTATTACAGTTTCGATACATGCAAGGTTGTTTACTTCATAACATAAAAGCAGAAACATCTTTTGTCATATGGCTGGCCTGTTCTACTGACGTAAATAATATTGAAGTAGATGCATAGCTAACTCTGAATGCTTGCATAAAATGCCATACATGTACTGGTTTGTCAATGGTCGTGTGAGTCATGGACCACTAAGAATTCTCTACTGTAAGAGTTGGCTGTTTGAATTTCAGTGTGGGATTTACATAAGAAAGTAAATTCAGTGTATTACATTTCAACTGTTCCTCATTATGTCCAAATCAATGTTCATTTAATTTGCATTCTATCTCACAATCTCCGGTAAATTTGCTCACATTGGGATCCAAAACAAATTTTACTTTTGATCTTTTATTCCAGTTTATTAGATCATTGAAAAGCAACACACCTGCAGTTCGGTACAACCACAACTGCAGGTTTGGAATGCAAGATTTAGAAGATTTATTCCAGTGCTTTGACAACATATATTCCACCTTTTCATTTTCACTGTTTGTTGGTAGTCTGATGAGAATGGAGAAAACTAATGAGTGATTGCCCCCAAAGCTTATTGCCTTTTTCCTCATCCCAGACCCATCTAGAAGTATGTTGTTGTCTTGTTTATATAATATAAAATCAATCAAGCTCATGCTATACTTACCCAGAGGTTATGTCATGAGTATCTTACCATATATACTTGCTTGTAAGATAAGTTAAACTGCAAACAACAAAGATCCTAATCTGCCATAGCATATTGCCCCTGCAGATCAGGGTCTAAGTATGTTGTACTGATTACTCCTAACAAACTGCACAGACCCAGATCTGCTGGCATGTTATGGGATGGCAGATCTGGATCTGTGCAGTTTGCAGTTGGACTCGTCTTATAAGAGAGTTTATACAGTAAATGTAAATTCAATCAAGCTCTAAACCAGTTCTTTTCCTCAGGTTTTAATATTAATGCGCCTCAAGGCAATTGAAGTGGTTGTTACTAAATTCAAGTTGAGATCTATAAAATTCTTGATGTACTGGTAATGCAGTATGATTGAAATCTCAATTGTCAAGGTTATATTAAAGGGGGTGTAAAAATTGTAAGGAGTTTATGGCCTGGTAGATAACTTGCTGATGTTATGCAAGGCTATTTTACATATGGTCAACAGATGGAGATAAGCCTATTTAAAAGCCCAGAAAAATACTGTATTTGAAAGTTTTTAATTCTGAAATGGCAGATTTGTGTTATCTTAAAATTATTATGAAAGGCAATAGAAAGGTCCATCGTGTCCCATTTGCTAGGGACAGATTTCTAAGACATGCACAATTTTGGGGTTTTATAAAGTTTTCTTATGTTTCCATGAAGTACATAACAATTGATAGTACTAAAAATTAGTTACTCTTCGTATTAGATTTAACTTTCAGGATACAGTGGTGGTTCATCCATGGACCATATAAACAAGGTGTCAAGCATTATATTCATGTAACATTGATATACTTAAGGATTTTTATGTTTCTGGATTGTTTAAGTATTATGTAATTTACAGCTGTATTATGGTTGTTGATTTGAGTAACCATACCCATTTACATATAGAACAGTATGATTTCAAACAGATTTGAGAAGTATTTCCTTATTATAAGGATGTAATTAAGTCACATGTTTATGTATTGTCACCTATTTTTTTTTCTCATACAAATCTCATTTGAATAATTGCCCAGAGCTCATGATAAGACTTCGCAGGAGTTGATTTCCTCACAGTCATCACCATAAGAGAGAGAGAGAGAGAGAGAGAGAGGGAGGGAAGGCTTATTAATGTTCAGGGCCTTGCAAGAGAGAATTTCAATCAAATTGACAATATTGGGTATGATTTATTTCTTAATATACATCTTTGCAGATACACATGTATTGTCATCAAAGTACTCTCCCATTTCTTGAATGCTAGCTAGGAAAGATGCATGTAGGGTACCAGTTAGTGCTATTCTGATTAATCGAGTTACTTGAGCATCACTAGTTCAACCAGTTTGATTGATTAATTGAGTACAACTTTTCATGATCAAGTTTCCTTACAGTACCAATAAATCTATTAAATTATTTTTACTACTGAGTTGGAATAATCCCAAAATATATAAATAATACAATTATAGAAATGACGGTATGGACTATGCTAAATTAATGACAGTACAAAGAATATTTTGTTTGATTCATGCTTTTTGTATTCATTTTTTAAACATAATTTAGCCATGATATATCTTAGTGACCCACTGTAAAAACGACAAGCAAAAGTGAAAGTGAACTTTTTGAATTTTATGGAAGAAACAATCGAATGTGTGGCACTACTTTGATTTCCAGAGAAAAGGAGATGGTCTGGCAAATAAAGACAATCTGAACCTGACAAAAATGATCTGCAAATTGTGCAAAAAAGAATACACGCTCAGTAGTTTGTAAAAGACAAGTATACATAATCTTGAATGAAAATGTTTTTGTTTTGATTTTAGGATCTTTTCTTGGCAAGTCGTGCCATATTATTTATAAAAAAATAAATCAACATATAGATAAATTAATAATATTTTGTATTATAAATTAGGTCTAAAGGGTAAATCATATCACATTTACTTACATTTTTATAAAAATGTTATGCAAAAAATGTCCAAATAAAACATAAAAATTAGAGTAAAGGGGAGGTTTTTATATGTTTTATATTTATTTATGGTTTTAGATGTGATTCAGATAGATTACATAAGTTCATTGCGGTGCCAGCAATCTAGTGTTTCTTCCAAGAGGATTTTCAGTCTGGCTGGCAATCTTATAAATAAAATGTGGTCTCAGCTCAGATCAGAAGATGTGGATATGATAGTGTTTTTCCATAAGATATGAAGTTGTACATTCTTGCTCTGAATGTTGATTGAAGGACTCATTTGTACCTACATTTATTACCTGTAACCTTAGTCAACAAGTTGAAGACTCTTCAGTGCAAAGTGAAAAATTCTAGAATTTCTAGTTATAAAAGACAACTTTCAATGTTAATTAAGTTATCATCAAATTATAACCATGATTAAGTGGTTTTAGTTATATACCTACTATCTAGTCAAATCATTTGCAATTGACAAATATTTTATCAGTTCACCTGTTCTTAAGTTCTTGTTATAAACAAATAAACACAGTGTTGATATTATTTTATTAACATGTTTTTATTATAAACAAATGAACACAATTTTGATAATTTTGATAGTTTCCTTTTTATTTAAAGAAATGTAACAAAACAATCCTAAATAATTAAGTCCTATTACACAAAGTTTAATTAAATAGCTGTTAGACCCTAGCTAAAACTGATGCACTACTTTGATCATTTCTGTTTTGTGGCAGCCATATTTGATCAATAATCGATCATCAATCGGTTGGTGTAACTGATAATCAATCATGAAATTTCAACAGATACCCAACACTAGTACCAGTGCTGATTGTTTACATGATCACAACAGGGCTGATCAAATCGAATAGTCTTTCGTCTCGAAGTTGTTGTTTTCAATGATGGACAAATAAACTTTTCCAAGGCAGTAGTGTGAGATGAGTGCTTTTTTCCTATTTTAATACAACATAGGCAAATGCAAACATTTTCATGCTTTGTTTGGTCATGTTATGTACCTTGATCTGGCCATTCATGCTCTCTGGGCATACTGAATGCTTGAATCTACCTTGCTCCATATTTTCATTCACACTCTATGAAATACCACACCTTCTGTAAGTCATCATTGGCAATTGTTGCATGTGCATGAATTTTAACTTCTGCTTGACTATTAGGCTAAAATGAGTGAATTGCCTAGTCAAAATACGTGCAACAAAACAAAGTTGCTTTAATTAGTCAGTTATGTTTAAACAGTCTTGTTATATTATGTTTACTCAACACAGATTCTCAAGAGTGGATCACTGATTGATTTCAATTGGGTGAGTCAGTGCAATGAAATTATTGAACGGTATTTTAGCAACATTAGTGTTCAAATCATTATTGAAGTAATTAAATGTTGGTAATGATTCATTAAACATTTTTGATCAATTATGCAGAAGATTAAGCGTCCAGTGCAATATTGTGATTGAAGTAAAACAATTACACTGATTAAAGAGCTGTCTTTTTATTTAAATAACAAAATGTATGTTCTCTTTAGAAGTAGTTGTTAGGCAAGGTGATCTCTACTTTATGGATAAAATGAGTTTAATAAATTGTCTTTTGCAAGGAAAGTACTAAGGAATACTCAGGGAAGGAAAATTTACATGAATGTGGAAAGATAAAAGGTAAAGCTGCCAGTTAGTTTGAGGCAGTTATTTCTCAAAGAGACACAAGCCAGACTCTTTGGCCGCAAAAAAAAATGTCAGATGTTGCAGAACTAAGAGAAAGATAAACTTTCAGCTACATTGGGTTGATAAAAATCCATGTGTTGAACTTAGTGACTGTGAAGGAAAGATGTTTAACAGTTATTGCAAATATTAGACTAGACAGATTTATCATCTGATGGCTTTGTCCTGGTTTAGGTGGCAGACATGTACATGACAGAGACACTCATTCAAATCCAGTTTCTAAAACATATTGGGCTAAGGTAGCAAAATTTAGTCTCAGTCTGTGCTTTTGAACAATCAAGACATTTCAAGAAATAAATGTTTTACATGTATTTCTTTTGTCATTTCTGTGGATTAAAGTGCATACATCTGATTGAATCTAGGCAAGTGATTGAGATTATGCAACAAATGAAAAGGTATTCCGGACAAGTGAATTTTCTGAAGCTATTTGTCTGGGAAAGTGGATGAAAATTTTATTAGCCCTGACTGGTTATCACTTTTTTGTATCTTAGTTACATTTCTTTTTTAGGAAAATTTTGTGAACCTGAAATATTCTCATGGATAAAATGAGTGACTAACAGTGTGCTGCCACATAGTCTGGCCTGTGTTCCTTGGTTAACTGCTTCAGACTAACTGGCAGCCCCACATTTTATCTATCCACATTCATGTAAATGTTACTTTTCTGAGCATTCCTTATTACTTTCATTGCAAAAATAACTTAGTAAACTCAAATATTTTAGCAGCTTCATTAGTCTGTTCTTACAGTGTATGCTGCTTTTTGAACTTGGGCTTAGTAATGATGATTTTGTGGGTTTGCCAAAAATAGAAAGTACAGGAAACTTGTGAGGACAGTCTCTATGGTTGATACCACTATGATACAAGAGTAGAAAGTTTTAGTACCTTAATTGAGTCTTTTTCTTTCAGCTTGTGGTAGACTGTCTGAAATGTCGATAATGTGTACTACACAAATAGAAAGTTTCAGCAAGTAAATGAATTGAAATGTATTTCAGCTTGTGAAGGACAGAGACCTGGTTATTGTTTTTCTATTGAAGTTAGAGAACAGGGTTTTTGTCAGTTTAAATAATTGCTGTGCAGAATTTCAGCAGGTGATAAACAGAGACTAGGTCATGATAGTATTGTGGGACTTGCAGTTACAAGTTTCAGCAGTTTAAATAAATTTCTGGTATTTATTTCAGTTTGTACAGAACAGGGGCCTGGTGCTGGTTGTATTATGGGACTTGGAGAACTTTGCAAGTTTTGTCAGTTGAAGTGAGCCTGTGTTTTGTTTTTCAGCTTATGGAAGACAGAGGTCTGGTGATGGTGGTATTATGGGATTATCAGAGTAGGAAATTCCAGCAGAGAACTCCCATCCCGGACGAGGTGCTGGACTCTGATGTTCAGCAGGTTGAGGATGCCATCTGGGAACTCAAAACAAAACTCAATGCTTCTTTGGCCCGACACCGAATCAAAGCTGCTGCCCCCTCACTGGAATTTCTGCTTTCAGATAAAGTGAGGAGCATTGACGAAATCAGTTCTAGGCTGCCAGTTTATGTCTGGGTGAACCAGCTTAAAACTAGGTGATTACTGAGTGTTTTATTGATAACAAAATGCAAAATAAATCTTTACGATGAAAAGCTCCCTGATAATAATGACAAAATATCAAAGATAATATGGTGTGTTTTCAGATTATACACATCATGAAGTTGAACTGATATCCAGAGAAGTCCAGTAATCAGAAAAAAATCATGGGGAAAATTTTTTTTGTTTTTGAAAACAAAATTCTGTATTACTTTTTTGTCTCACGAGCAAGCAGTGTTGAGACATGGGCATCACTTTTCCAGTGGCATTGTAGTTGTTGTTGGCATAATGTCAAGCATTTGCATTTAGCTCAGTTTCAAAAAACATTGTTGCATGCACAGTCATGACATTTGATTGGTGTATTTATCATGGGTGGTACTGCTCATCACATTCAAAAGTAGGTCACAGTGATCACTTTTCACGTTCCAGTTCCTTTTTTGCTGGGTATTTGGAATGTGCTTGGCAGAGCAGGCAAGACAACATTTTGCAAAATGTTTGTGTGCCTATTCAGCTGACAACATGGGTCATCAGTGTTAAATATGCTGTAGAACACCAACCAGTCAGCCACCAGATTGACAGTCTGGCACCTTGCATGTTCCTTTTGTAATTTCCTTTAATTGCTTTGAAATTATTTTAAATTAAGAAGGAACAGAAGATATTTCAGAACCATTTCAATCAGTCTTTAAACAGTATTTTCTTAAATCGCAACAGTGTAAATTGATTGCTGGAAAACCCCAAAACCATACAGGGTCTATTCTTACACACAATTCTGGCTTGTTTTGTGGGTTTTTAAAAAAAATATCCAGTTGAAAAATCAACCAAATTTGTGAACATTGCACAGTATTTTCAACCCCTTCCTTTATTTTACATGAAATCCCTCATATATTAAGGAAGTTTCTCACTTTTTTTAAACTATAGGTGGGGAATTTTCCCATAAACTTTCAGTTCTAGAATAGATCCTTTAGTATATGATATTCCTGCATGTGATACGGAGCAGAAACTCTTATGCCAATTTTGTGTAAATTAACTTCTCAAAATTGTTTCACATTTTATTCGAGTAATTTTAAAAGCTGAAATTTTAAGTAAATCTGGTGATAAAATGGTGATAAAATGAGAACGTTAGGTTTTTTATTAATAGATGATTAATTAGTAAACAGTCATCTAAATTGACTGCAATTGTCAGTGTCACTATTTTGGGGAGTTATCATTGTTTGAGTGCAGTTGACCCTAGTGCACAACAATTAGGCATCATGTTGCACAACCATGCAACCATCATTGTTGATTATAACATGAAATGATCACTAATCGAAACTCTGTATGCCACAATAAAAATGAAATGGCACATTTTTCAGTTCAAGTTGGAAGTTTCCCATCAATCTATCTTGGCATCTTGCATTGCAGAATATAGTACCCAGTGGTCGGTGTCTCATCATAATGGCGTGTATCATATAATAAAATTGAAACTGCACAGTTTTTTCATTTAAAGTTCACAGGTTTTTGTCATAGTACATGATAGGTTTCTTTCTGACCTGGTACAAACCAGTGTACCAACTGACATGTGACCTATATACCATCTCCTGGAAACCAGAGGGATCCAAAAGGAGCAGTGCAATTAACAATTAATAGATCATTTTAAAAATGTAGCTTGTTAAGCAACAAAATGACTGCAAAAGGTCATTATCTCTGTAAAACCTGACATTTATTTGGTGACGGGTACTTTAACTAAGTATGCTAATGTATTTGCTTCCTTAATTATGGAATAAAAAATGACATTAAGTGCTGTCTGATGGATTTTTCTTGTAAATAGAGATATTACAAATGACAATAATGTGGTCACTTTCAGTTATATAGAAATGTTCAAATAGCATTGCTTGCATTGAAAGCATTAGTCAACAAGCATAATGTAGTAATATTTGTTTAAGTGTTGTAGCTGAATTTAGTTGTCAAAAGCAAGATTGATTTACCTCGGGTGGGGGGAGGTGAAATGATAGAATGGATATTTTTTTCTTTGTTGAATTTGTTCTCATAAAGAATTGTTTGAGAATGCAATTCATATCTAGGCATAATATTTATTTGAAGCTTGAAAATAAAAATGACATCACCTAATTAAAGAGAGACATTTCTGTCACAAATAATATGTCAACTATGTCCCCAGTATGGTTAAAATGACCAGGCCTGTCGGTTTGAGGCATCAGAAATGAATTTACAGTATGGGTCTTTTGTTAAAGCTTAAGATCTGACTTGAAGAAATCCTGATTACCATTATAGCTTAAGAGTGCAGGGTATGCTCCCATATTATCATATTTATTAGCCTGTTTATTATTAACTGATTGAGAAAATTGCAATAAACATTTTCCTTATTGTTTTAACAACTTAGTGGAGGCCCAGGCAATTGCATAAAATAGTCCATGTGGTGAAGAAAACAAACTTACTAAGAAAAAAACTTAAAAACAACATAAACTTTAATTAGGCAACTACCAACACTTAAATGTGATGACTTTGTAAACTAAACCTAAGATCTCATTGGTATTAAGCAAGTGTGCTAAGCACTGTTCTGTCTTGTGATTCTGGTCCTATTAGTTGATGTTCTAGAAGCATTGTATTTAAAAAATGCTTGGGAAATTCTATAGAAGCTAGTTGTTTAAATTCAGTATGCTCTATACTTTTATTTCAGTGTGGCAGATGTGATAGAGCACTTTAATGATTCCAATTACAGACTTGTTAATTATGATGTTGAATTGAGTGGGAGGACATTCTATGTTGACTGCCATTGTTCTGATGTTCTCATCTTTCCTGCTGAGTGTCGTGAAGCAGTACAGGACAGTGATCTTCTGCTGGGTGGACATATAGTTATGCAGGTTCAGTAGCCATTTTATTATCTGTGACATTTTCTGAGATTAGTTAGCAGTGATTTCTTCATGATTTAGATGCAGAATAGGATTTCTTCACTGGTAGAATCCTCACTTGGGCTTTTTAAAATTTTTATATCGAGCCCACGACCCCTGGATTACAAGTCTGATGTTTTACCATCGGTATGGGATAAAACTTGGAATAGGAGTTTTCCATGTGGGTACAGGTGGGGGCAAAAATACTTAAGCACCTATATCTTAGACTGGAACATATAGTTTCTATTTGTAAAAAGCAAAGAAAAAATAGAATTGTGTCGGTTAGACTAAATAGATGAAAATTTATAGCAGAGATGAAGAGAAAAGAAAGATGCTGATAATTTGTGAGGAATACTAATGCTTATGGTCATTGTTTTGCCAAAATACACTGGAATCATGGATTGGATTCACCATATTTATTCTCATTAGACCTTTGTTAATACTGGCTTTGCACACATATAGGGAGAAGAAATATGCTTGTATAGAAGTTGGTTATTTTTAAAGAATGTTTTATCCATTTCAGGTGGGTTACTTAGGTTCAGAAAGATTTTCACTGGGATTTTTGATGAGCTTCTTCATGGGTTGGCATGTCTGGTACTCTGGAATAAAATTTTGTAGTTTGAAAATTGAATAAATACCCTGAGACCTTTCAGTAACAAAATCCAAGAGACCAGTGCAATATGTTGATCAAAAACAGAATTTTTGCTTAAAGTCGGTAACATTTATACTTGGAGAATATAATCGTTTGGACCACTATTAGCGTTATACAGTACTTCATTGACCTAAAATGATTCTCTAAGAACAAGACAACATAATGTTAATTTTTAGTTTCATTCCTTAGGACAAGTCCAGCTGTCTTGCTCCACATTCAGTGAAATACCTGATTGGAGATGAAGATGATGTCATACATGTAAATGCAGGGTCTGGAGTCACAACTGCACACATTTCCAGTCTTATGTGCAAATCTTCAGGCCAGATATGGGCATTTGGTGCAAATAGGGAAGGCAGTACACAAGCTCAGAAACAACTGGAAAAATTAGCAGTCAAAAGTATCCTTTCATGATTCATACAAGTATTTTGCAGTTATTTGATGTATTATATTCTGTATTAGAAACAAGGGTCCCTTGAAAGGACTGATGCTCTACTGACCTAAACAAATTTCCAGGATTTCAAGACAAGACCATTTCTTCTTTTTGACTGGTGAGTTATGAAACCATCTCTGATATTTATGAGCATGATTTTCAAATTGGCTGCAGAAGTGGCCAAATTGGATGCAGGATCAGCACCATTTTCATTTAGGATCAACTAGACATCACTAGAAGTCTTTTGATGAAAACTCTTTGTGGATATTATGACCATCCATTCAGAAGGATGCATTGGTGACTATATTGGCTGTCAGATTGAAATCATTTTCATTTAGACCTAACTAGATGCCATAAGCTGGGCATTATAATTCCATTTATCTGACTCCCAGGGCAAACTCAAACTTGGCTCAAGCAAGCCCAAGTTTGCAAGGTCATTGTCTATATGCAAGTCCAAAATTGAGAGAGAGAGAGAGAGAGAGAAGTCCAAAACTGAAAGAGGGAGGGTACTTGTTTTGTTTGTAATGGTCTCTGTTCTTCAAATTTTACACCCTGTGATCTCCCAACAATACATGTATCAGTACCATTATTTAGTGTTCATATGTACCATGTTCATTTATTACATGATTGACCACAGTTTCTTTTGTCTATCAATCCTTTATTTCAGTTATTTCAACAATGTATACTGTCAAGAGTTTCTCATTTTCATCTTGTAAGCAGCACCATTTCACTTGGGAACAAGTAGACATCATTTGAAGTTAAAACCCCATATCATCACTTGAAATTGTGATATTTTTCACTAACCCACAGGACCATCACCATGATAATGTTTGTACATGTAATGATCCTGCCAAAATTTCATTGATACTGTAAAATTCAAACACAAATCAGTTAAGTTTCTCAGTGAGTATTTTTTATTCATTAGCATCAACTCAAAACATTAACAATTATATTTCACAAACAACACTCACTGAAACCTGAAAGTTCATATATTTTTTTCTGTATCTAATTCATCATCAGATCTTGGTGCAAATGGCCAAGTCTCTGACCTTCTGTTTCTTGGTCCAGCAGCAAGCCAGAGCTTGATGGCATCATTTGGGTTATAATACTTAATGTTTGGTGAGTTAAGGAGCACCATCATTTGGTATGATTTCAGGGAAAATTTATGAAAGTTTTTATACCTATCAAAGAATCGTAAAGAAGTACCCTGCACACTTTCACATTTCTCTGAATACTCAGTGCAGAACGTGCACAACATCACATCATTTCCTGGGTCATATTTCAACCATTCATTTTCATTTTCCCAGCATTTCTGATGCTTCTTATTCTCTTCCCATGATCACATTTAAAATCATGCACTCTCTTGTTATCTTCTAATTTCTGACTTTTAACTGGTGGCTGTGCATCTTGCAAAACAATACTGTTTTTTAACATTACCTTTAAATGTCAGCATATAGATGCTGTTGTGCTGAGGTGCCATGAATGCTACTGCTTACATGCATACATACTTTCCAGTTGCTAGTGCACAATGTATTGAACATTTATCAATAACAACAAAATATTAAAACACATTATTTGGTTTAATTCTAGATTATTTGTTAAGTTAACCAATGCACCCTTTTCTGATTGGCCAGTGTAGCCAATTTTTTTTCTATTATTTGTTTTGAATTCATTGTTTGGGACCAGTTAATAAAGCAAGTTCCGTGTGCATGAAGACTGTTTGAACAATAACCACCAAAATTTACTTGGTGCATGTAGTAACACCTGCCATTTCCATCCAGGCATTTATTGTACCTTGTCAGCTGCAGGATGTTGGTAGGTATTCAGTATAAACAATGAACAGATCAATTAATCATGAAAGAAAATGGCATCACGCATTTGTTAACTGCTTTGTTGGCAGCTAGTGGAAATTTTCACTGCTTCAACAGATTAGTGACGGCTGGGGTTTTAGTGATCCGTTGGCAAAATAATTGGCTTTGGGTTAACAGATTAGCATTAATTTAAATCCCTACCATGTTGATATGACTTTCTGTTTAGGAAGAGCAACAATAACAAGATTTGTAAGATGACAGCCATATGAGACATCACATAATCACCATTTTCGTATAGGACCAAGTAGACATCATCATTAAGTATTTCATGGAAAACCCCATTTTAATATGAACATCCATTCAGGAAGAACAGAATGAACAAGATTTTTAAGTTGTCCATTGGATGTCTGAGCAACATCATTTTCATTTAGGACTATTTAGACCATGGACTGATGGTGTGTGTAAAGTTTCATGGCAATCCTCAAAGTAGTTTATGAGGAGTAGCAATAACAAACTTGTCATTCAGGTGGTTGGATGACAGACAATGGGCCATGCCATAAGCTCTTATGGTCTTTGACCAGTTGAGCTAAAAGTTTGGACAATCGATGTCCTACCCTGTGTATGCATGTATGCTTGTGCGAGTGGAGGTGCAATGTTGCATAACTCCCATGTCATTGTAGATAGAGTATTCAAAACCTTGGGATATGAATTAGAGTACCTGATTTGTAGATATGCAAAACATTGTTGAATTTCAAGCCACCCCTGGGATGTGACTTGGACTAGGATTGGGACCACACATTTAATATTTTTGGGCATAAATTGGGGGATGAATGAATCACTTTCAGGTGGTTGAAAATTCACTCGCATGACTTAAGGAGTAAAAATTCCAGAGGTTGTTTGAATTTTCCAACTGCTTGTTCAATCAGATGAGTACTGTTTTGGGGTTGACCCATGTTTGTCTTTAATATAAAGGATGTTCCAATGAGAATATTACTAATTTTATTCATTGAAAGTCTATACCTTGTATCAGAAATTTGTCTTCAATTTGTAATGATCAAACTGATACAGTTGCTTCACTGTCACTCATAAGATTGGTCTTGATTTGTAATTTCTTACTGCTGGTGTTAGAAGTGTAGTAGTGCCAATTTGATGTAACTGCGCTATATGGGGAATTAGTCACAAGAAGAGGGTTTTTCTTTACTACATTTAACGGAATTCTGATACCTCTAGTTCTTCATGCTGACTCCCTTGCACTGACTGACTGACTGATGGATTATAGTCGCATATGCACTCTGTGCTTTTGCGACTGGTTATAGCCCTAGGCTGGGCCCTCGGAGGTGTGGGTATGGTGCCACCACTGCCTCTCGGAGCCCTAGGCTGGGCCCTTCGAGGTGTGAATATTGTGCCCTCACAGCCTCCTGGGGGTATGAGTATGGTGCCATCATAACCCCCTAGTTTGCATTCAGATCACAGCACCTAGCAGCGAGCAGACATGTCCGTAGCGAGGCAGAGGCGGAAAGAGACCCGGAAAGGAGGCAGCGCAGAAACGGCACGAAAGGGCCAACAAGACAGCCATCCAAGGCACAACCACCACCAGCAACAAGGTGCCCTGGTCCAATGGCAAGGCCGGTTTTAGTGTCAAATCTAGTCCAGTTATATTAATGGACTGCCCTATGCCAGTATTGTGTAAGTCACCTGTGTAATTTGACATGTAATTGTTCGGGGTTATAAATTTTGAAGATTTGTGTATGTTTAAATTTTGTGTATAATGTGTACTTGCCCGTTTGCCGAAATTGTTTTCCAATCGGGTGAGAGGTGAGCCCTCTTTTTCATGTTACTTGTAATCACTTTGTTATTGATATAGTTTAAGTTTTTGATGAGGGATATAAATGATCAGGGTTGTTTTGTGTTCGGTCTTCCTTCGCCAATTTGAAAACCCATGGTTATTGACGGAGAAGATGGGACCCCCTTTCCTCAGCCTCCACATATGGTCCCATGATCGGGTTCTTGGTGGGAAATCTGTATAGTCAGCGTTGGCTTGCCACTATCAGGATTCCACCCGGGTTTGCGCTTGTGTGTATTCCCTAGCCCCCGTTTTATGTCCGTTCTCACTTGTCTTGTGGGTAGGTGTGAGGAAAGGGGTGTTTGTCCATTTTGAGTGAGAACTACAATACATTCTTCTTGCGAGGAGTAATTGTAACTTGATTTGGATATGTTTTGCTTGTCCGGAATGGGTTTGTGGAGCAGCAGGTAGAGCTTCCTGGACTGCCCCTTTGCTTTGGTGTTTGTCCGGTTTTTGGTTTGCTTGTCCGAGAGGGGAGGGGTTTGTGGGGCAGCAGGTAGAGTTTCCTGGACTGCCCCTTGCTTTGATGTTTGTCTGAATTGTGACGCTTGCAAATTTTGTTGAATAGTTATTGGTATCTTTTCTTTGTAAATTTTTTGTTTGGCAAATTATTGTTAAATAGTTGTATACATCCTTTCTCTGTATATTTTCTGTCCCTGGTTTGTTGGTTGTTGGTTGACCCCAATATCGTGTGGTTTGGTTCTTCTTTATTTTCTGTTTCTGTCATCTATATTCCTCCTTTTTTCTTTGATTTAAATCTTCTTTATTTTTCTTCCTCTTGTCATCTATATTCCTCCTTTTCCTTCTTTGATTTGAATTGAATCTTCTTTGTTTTCTTCTTATTCTGTCATCTGTATTCCTCTTTTCTTCGTTGCTGTTGATTCTTTCCTTTCGTGGTTTCTGTTCTTTTTGGTATTGTTCGTCAGTGTGTTGTTTGTGGTTTTTTTTTTTTTTTTTTTTTTTTTTTTTTTTTTTTTTTTTTTTTTTTTTTTTTTTTTTTTTTTTTTTTTTTTTTTTTTTTTTTT